>CAUYQU010061522.1:0-121964 GCA_963574635.1 Cheracebus regulus
AAAAAAAAAAAAAAAAGAATTTCATGGCTGCCACTGGCCACGGTGTGAAGGCCAGTCACAAGTTTTCTGATGGAGAGGACATGAGGTAGACATTTTACCTCAAGAGTCAGTACACCCCCCACCCCCACCACACACCTGAAATAAAAGTTTCATGAAATAATGTACCCTTTCTTCATAAGATGCATTCATAATTTTTATTTATGTTTTTTAGTTTCTGATTGCAATCTATTAAGATGTTTTCACAATCCACAAAATAGCCATCACTTGCACTTCGAAGAACACTGATTTGTGTAGCTATGCCCCAATTTCTTAGCAAGGTAATACCAGCTGATATAAATACAAGTATGTATATATATAATATATGTGTATGTGTGTGTGCATGTGTATGTGTGTGTGCATGTGTATGTGTAAATTATTTTTCCCAGACAGATTCCATATTAACTATCTTGGCTTCTCAAACTTGAATGTTCGTATGAGTCCCTTGGAATGTTTTTAAAATGCAGATTCTGATTCAGTAGGTCTGCGATGGGGCCAAGATTCTGCGTTTTGTTTTTGTTTTTGTTTTTTAAATAAAGACGGGGTTTCACCATGTTAGTCAGGCTGATCTTGAACTCCCAACCTCAGGTGATCCGCCTGCCTTGGTCTCCAGAGTGCTTGGATTACAAGCGTGAGCCACTGCGCCCAGCCAAGATTCTGCGATTTTTAATTAGCCCCCTGTGTGAAGCATCTCAGACATTCGTTTCACTGATCTAACTGTTCTCACCGACGAAACAATTTTTTCTCATCTCTTTCCTTATTTTCTCTCTCCCTCTTTTCCCATTTTTCTGTAACTATGTTTGAAGACTTCATGGGTTCAAGTTGCAGCTCTGTTCCCTACAAGCTGGGGAATCTTGAACAAGTTACTTAAATTCTCTGTGCCACAGTTACTCTGCCTGCAAAATGGGGGTAATAACTGCACTTTCTCCTGAAGCACTTTTGAAGATTGAATGAGATAATCCCTGTAAATTACTTAATGCATTCCAACAAATATTTAGTGAACATTCATTACCAAATAAACGCGGTTGTTACCAGCATTCGTTGCCTTGTCCTAGGCACTTTTCCTCATTGACTGTCTCCTTTCAAAGGAGTTCTATTTTAGGTTGTAATTTAGTTTGAATATACATTTATTTTTTAATTATAAAAATTATCATCATAAAAGGCAAAATACAATATGACAAATTTGGAAAATGTAGGAAAGACAAAAATATTATCCATAATCCTGCCATCCTAACATGCCAACAATTGCTTTGGGCATCTTCTTTCTTCCCTATGCGTATTTTGACAGAGCCGTAACAGCCCCGTGTGTTGAATTTGTGGCCTTCCCTTTTGCTTAACATTAGATCATATTCATTTTCTCCCAACAAGTTCACTCTAAAAATACATATGGGAATAGGTACAAAATATGACTTCTGGAATCCAAGACTGGATGCAAATCTTGAATCATCCCAGTGAACTTGACCAAGGTCTGACTCCGAGCAGTGTCAGCACTGGCAGTAGGCACACGACTTAGGACCTCACAGATGACTTAGGATCACACAAACCCGTAGAACATTTGCTCCCTGGGGAGTAACTTGGGTCACATAATGAGGGCACACAAAGCTGAGAAAAGCTTTGGCCTTCCTTATGAAGGAGGCAGCAAGGAACTTAACTAAAGTGGAGAATCTGTTTCAGTTCCGAACATTTTGCTAATTTGGGTGAGACTTTTTTTTTTTTTTTTTTTTTTATTCCTGAGGCTGATAATTGGGGGGAAAAAAATCAGCTGGTCAAAGGTAAATTATGGTAGAATCAGCTTGGCAAACATAATTGTGCTCAATGTGAAATGGTCTCCTGCACTGCTTTCTTACACAGAAAAGGGGCATAAAAGAAAAAACTGGTGACATCTGAATAAAATCTAAAGCTTATTTTAATGGTAATGTATTAATGTTAGTACCTTAGTTATGATTAAAATACCATGGTTGTGTAAGAAGTTATCTTAGAAGAAACTGAAGGGTGAAGTTTATACAGGAACTCTGTGTATTATCTTTACAACTTTTCTGCATAGAATTACTGCAAAATAAAAAGTTTATTGGAAATGTATGCACTTGATGTGAATTATGTCTTAATAAAGCCATTACCAAAAAATGTATTTACAATGATCAAATGAGTACATGTATTAAGCATCTATTATGTCCCATCTCTCCTCCTAAAAGATTATTCCTTCAACCACATCTTCCTAAGCACCCACTGAGTGGAATGGTTGTATTGTACGATTGACTCCTGGGTGACCATGTTGCCAGTAGCATCTCCCCAGAATTGTTTGTATCAAGCAAGTTACTGTTCACTTATTCAACAAACATTTATTGAATGATTTCTTTGTAAAAGTATTGTGCTAGGTGCTGGGGATACATCACTCAATAGAACAGATTTGGCTCCTCTCTTTATGGGGTTTATAACCTCATTGTGACAAGTCAAATACATGCAACATGATGAGCACCTGATGCTACTGTTAAAACTGATGAACATGAGCGCACATAGCAGAAAGGATTTTTTTTCCCTTTAAGACAGAGCCTTACTCTGTCACGTGTGATCATAGCTCACTGCAGCCTTGACCTCCTTGTCTCAAGCTATCCTCCCACCTCGTCAGTCTCCCAAAGTGCTGGAATTACAGGCGTGAGCCACCGTGCCAGCTGCAGAAAGGATTCTTAGGATATAGTGTTTGTGGTGAAGGAGTAAAACAGAGCACATTGTTTGGGTGATAGGTTCATATTCTTCTTCAATTATTGTTGCTATTTATTATAACATATTTTTAATACATTATTGTGAATAAATACAATAAATAATAATACAATATAATAAATAATTGTTATTGGCCGGGTGCCGTGACTCACGCCTGTAATCCCAGCACTTTGGGAGGCCGAAGCAGGAGGATCACCTGAGGTCAGGAGCTTGAGATGAGCCTGGCCAACATGGTGAAACCCTGTCTCTACTAAAAATACGAAAATTAGCTGAGTGTGGTGGTGCACACCTGTAATCCCAGCTACTCGGGAGGCTGAGACAGGAGAATTGCTTGAACCCAGGAGGCAGAGGTTGTAGTGAGCCAAGATCACGCCATTGTACTCCAGCCTGGGGGACTGAGCAAGACTCCATCTCAAAAAAAATTGTTATTTACTGTAATTAATTATTGCTATTATAATATTATTGGAGAATTTAAATTTTTTTTTAGCGTTTTAATTACCCCCACCACACACACACACACACCCCTAATTGTAGTGGTTGAAAGCAAAACTTCAAAGTCAGGGAGACTTGGGTTTGAATCCTATTTCTCCCATGTCCTTGTTGAGGAAACTTGAACATTAACTCTGTATCTGTAAAATGGGGGCAAAAGCTGTGATGAGGAGATGAGAAATGTGTGTTAAGTGTACCACATATAGGAAGACCTTAGCCAGTAGCTGTCTTTTAGTGGCCTGTGAGACAGAGCGGGAGGGAGGGGAGTGGTATTCTTCAAGGCTTTGGGAAAGAATTACACATTTGTGAACTGAAAAAGCCCAACTATTCTGTTTCTGGTTCTGCCTGCAATTTTACTGGAGTCTGAAAAAACTGACTCAGACTGTTCTGTTTGGTACAAGGTGGGGACTGCCCCACTCAATTCCAACCCGTGCTGATAGCTGGGCTGCCTCGGGCAAGGACAACCCTAAACTATTATCAGATACAGCAGACAGAAAGCTGTCAGATCAAGTGACAAGACATAGAGAAAAAACATAGACATGTTTGAATGTCAGGAGTCCAAGTGACAAATATATCTGAGTTTGTGCAATTATATATTTTTTCTTAGAACAAAGACTGAAAAACAGAGTATTAGGGTTGATGGCAACTTTAGAGGTGATGTAATCTCAGTGTCCACTTAACAATTATTTCTTTCAACAAATATTTGTATAGGCCCTACTACGTGCTAGATAGATAGGTGCTGGGTGGTAGAAGTAGGACAGTGAAGATAGAGCTGCTCCTTCTAGGAATCTGTAGGCTTTGGCAGAGAACGCTGGAAAACTGCAGCCCAGAGAATGTAAATAACTTGTAAAGATCAAGGAAATTTTCACTTCCCTCCTATGTTTCTCTATATTTTCTAATTTTTCCACCATAGACATGTATCATATTTAACTATATATGTATATTGGCTTGGATAGAATCCCACAGCTAACAAGGAGAAGAATTTTCCTTAGTAAATAGGTCATTCTTGAGTACCTACTACATCCATATAAATCGTATTCTTGGAGGCATGGTTCCTGCATCAGAATCTGCTACCGAGCTTTCTTGAAAATGCAGATCTCACGCTCACTCCTCACCTACAGGGGTTCCCTGCATTTGAAACATGTTCCCCAGAGGGATTGTGACACCCACTAAAGTTGGAGAACTAACACCTATTAGGCTAATGGCAAAGAAAGCAGCAACGACTTAAAACTGGTCCCAGAAATTTAAATTAATGAATGAAGTTAATGAAAACAAACACATTTATCTTTTATTAGAATAAAGCCAACTCCTACCTTTTTTCTCTCTAGTGCCACAGCTAATTGCATTCATTATGTGTTTTTAACAGGTGCTATAAATCAGTGTGCCCCAGAGAGGTAGAAAAGCACTGAGAGCCTGGAGAGCGTGGTGAGGGGGAGGGAGCATTCTCCATCTCACAAAATGAAATGCAATACAAGTGGCATATTTCCTTGAAGCAAGCAGCCCAGAGCTCCTGTGGCTGGGCACTTCTCCCTTCCCGTTCGATCGCTTTCCAGGCCCATCTCCCAGCCGCCCCGCTTGCCGTGGGTTGCATAACAGTCTTTTCCGGGCACTACAAATCACAGCCCTGTCCTAATTTTTGAGCAGGCGCCCTTTACACTGCGCAGCCCTACAGCCCTCAGCATTTTGTAACCTCTCTTTTTTCCAGGTTATCATCATCTGTCAGATCTGAAGTTAAACAACAAAAAACATGTCAGTTGAGTGGCTGGGAGAGACACTTGGCTGTTTATGAGAAATATTCCATTACAATCTGATGCAAAATGTTAGGATGCATCTGCCAGCACCCAGGCTCCATAGATCTCCTCCAGGCTCAGAGAGGGTCCCTTCCGCAAGCAAGCTGATTAGTGTGTGGTTCCAACCAATGTTTATCCTCTCTGACTCCATGGCAAACGCCCTTGGAAAAACCTGGCTCCATTGATGACTGGTTGACTGGTACATTCAGATTCATTCAATTAGAATACCAGTTTGAGACATAATGCATTTTGGCGAGCTCCATAGACTGATTGGTTTTTATACACATACACAGAAAGATTTGATTTCCTCTGCGGAATTTATGGCAAGGGAGAAGAGGTAATTACATTAATTTCTGGTCTGGTTTCTGGGGCTTTCCTTTCTGTTCTCTCTTCTCCTGCCACCTTTTTTTTTTTAATAGACTTTTTTGGGGCCTTGCTTGTATAGATGAAAATGAATTTAATAACCTCCAACAGTTGGTTTGAGTTTGAGGCTGAGTTCCACTGTTACTTCTTGTTCTTTGAGGCATGCTCTGGGTAGGTTTTAGGAAGCTAATGAGGACAATCTTGTATCCTCTGGTGTGTGTGGGTGAGGTGATGGGGGTATCCATGTGGCTAGGGAGCAATGCTCACACTGGGAAGGGGTGCTCAAACCCACGCTTTCTGGAAGGAAACTTGCTCTAATAGTTGATAATGAAGTGAAAACCAAAGCGTGCTCCGGTTTCTTCGGTCCCCATTCATGACTTGACAGTTATTTTTCCTAATTTCTGTTTTTTCTGTCGTTCACCTCTCTTTACACCCTTCCCTTCCAGAGCAAAAATCAGCTGCGGTGTGAAAATCGTAAGGCAGAAAAAGGCTGAAATCCAGGAAGGTGCTGGTAAGATCGACCATGGTAACCAAGAGGATCAGGACAGTTTGCCGAGTTTGCAGTGTTCCTACTCCACTCCCGTCTCTCTTTCCCGTGACAAGGCTCTTCTATCCATCCTTGACTTTTTTATGAAGGACTTCTCTCATTAAACTGAAGAGACAAAGGAGACTCCTGAGGGATTTAGAAATTCAACGGAAAAAGAAAACAAAAAAAACAAAAAAACAAAAAAAAAACACCACCTCTCAGAGCACTTAACTTCTCTCCCAAAAGACCAGAGAGCCTGCCAATTCGCCAGCAATGCCAGAGCTAAGCATTTTCCCAGTGTCAACATTAAATCCCTTTTTGTTTTTCTCTTTTAAAGTGTGTTTACAATTGACCATTATGGGAAAGATGATGGATGTGGCCTGGCCCCGTTTAAAATAATAAGGCTAATAATGATACAGTTGTTTCTTGCGCACGAACTCTTTCTGAAAGCCTGTGAGCAGAAGGAAAGAGTTGAGGAGCCCAGTGTTTTCACCGCCGTAAGTACAGCCAGCCACCAATCCATCCCCACAACCCATTGCTAGTAACGCTTATGCTCTGGCAGACTTCAGAACCGCTTGGCTCCCGCATGCTCTTTTGAAGAAAAGAGCACAGAAGTTTGAATGAATCTCCAAACCCTGTCCCTGAGATAGCAGGACTGAGATGGACAAGTCTGGAGGAAACAGCTTGCCTTGTGCCTGCCCCATGGTAACTCTACCAGAGAAATGCATGTTCCTTAGTAAGCAAGACGGAGATGTGGCTGAGTCCTATATTCCGGGAGAAAGTAGACTCAGTGTTTGCTCGTGAAGTCTCCCTGTGTCCAGCTCTGCCCGGTGTGTCCCTGGCAAAGACTCCCCACCTATGTGGCCAGCAGCATCTGTCCTTGGATAGCCATCCCAGCTCTAGCCTTTTCCCAGTCCTCAGCTGGCTTCCGCTCGCAGGAGGCTCCAGGAGATAGGTAAAGTGGGT
Source organism: Cheracebus regulus (assembly GCA_963574635.1). Taxonomy (NCBI): domain Eukaryota; kingdom Metazoa; phylum Chordata; class Mammalia; order Primates; family Pitheciidae; genus Cheracebus; species Cheracebus regulus. Next base: position 6,889 of record CAUYQU010061522.1, read on the forward strand.
GGATTCAGTCTTCGATGCGGAATTCGGATTAGACTAGGAAAGAAAATAATTCTCCTGGCCAGGGATGCAACAGGCAGGCAGTGAAAATGACCTTCATGACACTGAGTGGAGATAAGCCTCTTGGCATGAAACAGCTCGGCATGCAGTTGATCAGTGGGCTAGGAATCGCCTACAAGCCACCGGACCCGACCCAGGGAGCAACCGAGCACCAGGAAACCAACCAGCATGCAAGGAACAAAACACCTCCCAATATGCCTAAAACAGCCTGGTGCACAGCAGAACTTCGTTAACAGGTGGCCTGAAACTGAGTGTTGTGAAGCTGACCGGAATGAAGTTGCCCTGAAAGCAACGGGGACCGGGTAAAAGAAACCGAAGTAAAATCCACCTGCCTGCTACTGACTGCGCAACTAACCACTGTGAGGGATGGGAGCAGGGAGGGCCTAAGAGGTGTGCAGGGTCGACGGGAGGATACGGGTCTCCTGGTGTTCTGGAGAACCTGATCAAGCTGCTTCGGAGACGGGGGAGGGGGGTGTTCAGTGTGTTTTGATTTACAATCGCTGCTCCCCAAGCAATCCCATAAATTTGGGGGCCGTTTTCACCAAAACCGTGAGTTACGATTTTTCAAATAAATACATTTTCAAATCAGACCGGGTTCTGTTTAGGTTGAAAGCATCCCGAAGCAGACATCTCTCTGTGCGGAAAATACACAGAGGAGGAAACGGAGCCGGGACGAAGCTCAGACGACATAAAAACTTATGTAAACACGTTGTCATTTACGGGCTTCGGAAGAGAAAGAGAATGGGGGAAGGAAGACAGAAAAAGTGGGGGAAAACACATACATGTTTAATTCTCCCTTGAATTCTCAGGTCCCAGCCCAGAGGGAGGATAGAAAATTTAATATTCTTTTTCCATAAGCTTGATTTATGTTACTCATTGGACAATGGGCAGCAGCAAGTTTACCTTAAATAGATTTTGTGTTTTTGAGGCCTGTTAAAGAACTAAGAATGAGCACAATTCCCACCACCCCCCCACACACACAGCCACACACACATACTCACAGGCACTCTCTTTTAGTTTTTCTTTAGGAAAGCGTGGGGAGGAGGTAAACCAGAATGAATTATTTTGGCAGGGGAGGGTCTTCGATTTCTAGCTGTGTGCCTTTGGCAAGGCCCTCCCCATCCTCTGGGCCTGTGTTTTGCCAGTAATCTGAGGCCACCGTTGCGAAGAAAAGCATTGACACATAATTCTGTGCACAATGGCAGGAAGCTCAGGAATCTCCTAGCCAAAAGGTAAAGAACGTCACTTCCTGCTTGGACTCTTTCTGGCCTGACCATATCTCAGGAAAGAAGGTAAAAAGAGGAGACAGAAGCCGCTGTTCACCCCTGGTCCCCTCTGCAGATGTGGGCTCCAGCTGCGCGTCTGTCACTCATTGGCTGTGTGCCCTTAGGAAAGTTCCTTCCCCTCTCTGGGCTCATTTCTGTCTGCAAACAGAACCTTGGCTCTCCCAGGAGCAATCTACTTCGTGCCTAACTATTCCCTGCCCCGACCGTCCACCATCCAGGGGAGCAGGCTGGGCCAGATTGGAAAGTCCTAGGTCCTCTTTAGATATGGCAGAGAAATGTTTAAGGGATTTGCGCGCTCAAGCTGCGGGGTAAATGGTCCGCGGGCTGATTTATGGCGCGTTACTGCGCGACGCGATTCCCCAAGACAGCGAGAATATTTTACACCGCGCTAATATAAACAGGCGGCCGGCCGGGTCCTTTTTATGGAGTTCCTGTAATTACCCGGGCCTTGACAGGTCCTTGATTTACTGCCCTATTTAGATAAGGGGTCCGGTGCGGGGATTGCCCGTGGCGTCAAGGTCACGGGACGCGGCGGGAGAAGGTTTTGCGGTAGGCGCCGCGGCCTGGGCTCCTAGAGGCCTGCCAGTCCGGGGGTCGCGGGTAGGGGCGAGGGGAGGAGAGGGACAAGGGTAAGAGTCGGACCTCACCACTGCAGAACGTCCAGGCTTGAGGGACCTTCGCCTCGCCGGGGTACAGCTGTCCCACTGTTATGGATGGGGGAACTAAGTCCCGTAGGTGGCAAGACCGCACCCCCACCAAGTCATTTAGGGAGGGAAATGGGGGTGGAGGGTGGAATCTGGAACTGGAATTCGGGTCTCTGGCAACACAATCCCTACGCCCGGCGACGTCTCTCTCCCTCCAGACTTATGATGGCTTGTGTAAGGTCAGTAAGGAATGGGAAGGACCCTTAGGCAGTCGGAAGCAGCTAGGTCAGGTCAGAACAGAGCCCTGAAAGGAGGATCACTGTCCTGGTCTCTTCTCCCCATCCAGAGCTTTGTAGTCGTGTGGCTGCATGTAACTCGGTTTCCTCCCCTGTGAAATTAATATCCCTAAAAACAGAGCCACCATTTATCCAGGTAACTGTCACTGGGCTGAGAGCCTTGCCTTGTGCTTACTCTTATCAGCCCTTTACAGAGATTATTATTGTCCTCCAATTTACAGAAGAGAAAACAGGTATAGAAGCTTCACACAGGGAGGAATAACGTATCCAGTTTTAACCCATTGGGCCGGATTCCACAGCAAGGCGGAATGTGCTTTATGTTTGTAAGCCCTGTACTTTGTATAGCAGGGTAAAGAAGAGTTCCTGCCGGGTCTCACCAGCACAACTGGGGGAAGAACAGGAGAAGCCTCCATTTGAAAATGCTAAGAAGGCCAAACCTCCTGAAGGCATTCTTTAGGTGAGCAAGGTGGGTTAAGGGGAGGCTGCAAGTGGGGCGAGGTGTGGGACTAGGACCCTGGGAGTGCTAGTCCTTGGTCTGTTGTGATAGGCTAGAGGAAGGTGGAGTCCTCCTGTGGGGACCCCTGAGCTGAGTGCTAAGTCCCAAGAGGAACCAGGGCAGGGTCCCTGAGACAGTGGGGAGCTGGGAATTCCAGAATTCCAGACTATCAGTCCTATTCCCTTCTTCTGCAAATGGGGAAACTGAGGCTCAGAACTGAAAAGGAACAAAGTGAAGTGCTAACCAGTCAAAGCCTCAACTCTTGCCTGTCACATCTCTTGTCTGTCATCCTAAAGCAATTTTAGCTAAAATCCTAGGTCTCAGACCTCCTACACTATTGCCTGGGGCAGAGATAGGCAACAACCTTACAGGATCTCCACCTTCCTGGGAGTTCTGCTGCTGTCCTTGGACTGGAGTAAACCATTTTGGGGTCTCCAAAAAGGCAGAGTCTAGAGCCTGGCTGTACTTCAGCCTCCCCTGAGGTCACCCTGCTGGTGGCTGCCCAACCCCAAGCCTCAGGAGGTCCCTTATGGCTGAGTTTCTGGTGGGGACACTGCTTGAGAAATGACACTGAATCCTTCTCTGGGTTTGGGGAACAGTGCTTTCCACTTCACTGCTAGCTGGAAACACTCTGCTCTTTAAGACCCCTGGGGGGTTGCCGGATAGTCTCAGGGGCACACAAGGGGTCTCATGGGATTGAGACTCCTCACCCAGTACTGATAATGCATTCCTCATCGTGCTAACCAGGCCAGATATATGGGGGGTGTATACAACCTTGAGTGATCTGTGTAGTATCATGAAAGCAACTGGGACTTATAGGCGTGGGCGATTGGGCCACATATTTGTATGTGTGTTATGTGTGAGAATGTGAGAACCTCTATTTGTGAGCACCTGTGCATATACAGTAGAAATTGTGGCCATGTATGTGTGCACTGAAGTCTTAGTGATGACAATGAGAATATACAATATGTATGATGGGATTTTGGAAGTTTGTGCTGTGAATACAATTGTGGAGAATCTTAGGAAGATACAAGCTGGTTTTAATTGTGGCAATGAGACTATGTGTAAAACCCTGCATCTGTGTAGTATTCAGAATTTATGTGTTTCTACGACATAACTTTGGTCTCTGTGCATGCCTGTGTGGAGGATTGGGAGTAGCTCCTAGCTGTAGCACATCTGAAGCTGATGCGTATGTACCCTGTGGGTGACAGAGACAATGTGTAAAATCCTAGGAATGCATGAATGCTGTGCGTGCCGTGGGTGTGCGTATTATTGTGAGTATACACATACTTTTGGGCGTCTTATGAAGATATGGGCTTTAGTGTATGGCGTCAAGGTTGTGTGAGCCCGGGTGCATGTATCTGTGTATGCGTAATCTGAGGGCCTAGTGTGCCTCTATGAGAGGCAGCGTTGCAGATTGTGCTCGGATTAGGACAAAGACTGGGTGTGTGTTGAGGACTGCGTGTTGAGGTCCTTCTCTCCACAGTGTAATTACTCTCTCTACATGCGCTCTCTCTAGGGTGCCTCCAGGCCGGGGAGGCTTGGGACCCCGCAGAGCCGCCGCAGCAGAGGGCGCCCAGCGCTCCCTCGCCGCTTGCCTCCGGCTCCGCGCTCTGCCCTATCCCAGCGCTGCTGGCGCCAGGCGCCGGGGAGCGGGGAGTTTCCAGCCCGCCTAGAGCAGGAAACCAGGACCTCCCTGCACCCCTGCCCCATGCACCTCCAGGGCTCACAGCCCTGCTGAACTCCCACTCCCACAGGTGGAACCAGCAGCCTTAGGAGTTTGTCCCGGTCTCTCTGTGTGTCACCCCCCCACCCTTCATTCACTCCCTTGTCCAGGGGTGGAATTCCACTCATGCACTCCCTACTGGACCTCGAGGAAAATCGCTCATCCTCTCTGGGCTTCACGTTCCATATCTGTTCAAGGAGAGAATGGGTCTTTCTCCCTCTGCCTTTGAACTAGTAACTGTGCCAGGCACATAGTAGGCGTCAATAAATAATTGTTGAATGAATGGATGAATGATTTGCCCTCTAAAAAGAGCACTCACATAAACTTCTCCTTCCCCCCCCCTCCCCTCGACTTTGCTTTGGAGAGAGGCATACTCCCTCTACCCCACCGAGGGTGGGGTGTTGAGCTGGGAAAGGTTGAGAGAATGAGGGACCCAGGTACGTGGACAGCAGCCGGGAAGGAACCACAGCGGGAGATAAGACAACGACCCAGCCTGAAGCGGCGCCACCCGGGATTCCCAGGTTCCAAAGTGAACCTGCAGAAAGCCCCCAGTGGAGAGAGTCGGGCCGGCAGGGAATGGCCCTACCCCCGACGTGAAATCTCGGAGCGTTGGCTGCGAGGGTTCGTGACAGATGCCGGACGTTACTTTTGCCTGTACGAGCCTCGCAGATGCTGTGCAAGTCGTGGTCCGCTCTGCGTGTGTCTACCGCCGAATGCCAGTGTCTCGCGGTGTGAGCTTTGGGGCCGGTGTCTTTAAAGAAACAAAGATTCTCACGGAGTGATGATCTGGGTAGAGTGGCTTGACCTAGCCGCGCTTCCAGGTCTCAATGCGAGTCTGGGGAGAGACCAGAGGAGACCTGCTGGTCAGATGCCAGGGGGCCAAGGCGGACGCCAGGCTGTCTCTGAGCCAGCCAAGCTGGCCTTCGGACTGGATCAGAAACCCGGGAGGCCGGAGTGGATCTCAGGCCCCCAAGCCGGGAACAAACCGGTAGGTGCCCGTGGGCTTGGAGTCCGCCTCCTCCCTGCCTCCGAAAGGCTTCTTCGCTGGTCAGTAGCTGTCAGCCTGCGGCTGGGTCAGAATTGGCGGGCTGGTAATGACCCCGTGCACAAGCGGCTCCCAGTCTCGCCAGAAAGGGCTGATGGCCAAGGGGTGGGGGTGTGGGGCTGGAAGGTGTTTGGGAAGAATGTTAGGGGCCTATCCTGCCTGCTGCAGCGCCCTCTCGTCTTCTATCTCTGACGCCGAGTAGGACAGTCGGAGCTCGAGACTGGGAACTGCTGGAATTTCTTAGACTTCTAGTGTCTAGAAACAAGAACCTTTCTTTCCCAAAGCCTCAGTTTCCTTGTCTGTAAAATCGAAGGATGGGCTCTAGGTGTAGGCCTCCTTTTCGCTTGGTGATTCTAGATTCCTTTCCTTGGATCCGTGGGGAGGGCGTGGGAGCAACAGTCCAGGGCGTTGGCAGGCCTGTGCCTCAAGTATGTAGTCCCCGCGCCCGCGCCCTCAACACCCCCAGCCGCCCCCCCACCCACGCCCAAGCAGGGAACTGAGTGGGAGGGACAGAGGCGGAGCCGGTCCCCTGTCCCCGCTGGCGGACTAACGTAGCGCAGGCTGAGCTAAAACCTGGGACAGCCACCCCCCTTTCCTTATCCCCGCCCCCTACCATTGGCTCCCGGGAGAGGTTGACATCAAAGCCGCGGTCTTATATAAGCCAGATCCTGCAGGGGTGTCCGCAGAAGGGTTAAACAGGTCTTTGGGCATCGGCGTCCTCGTCCACGACAGAAACCAGCAAGAAGACTGTGGACTGTGCGTCTCATCTTCAGCCTTGCCCCGACTCTCCCAAAGCCGGCGCCCAGTAGCGCGCGGCTCCAGAGCCCACAGGTAGCCCCCGGCAGTCTCTGGGGCGCATGGAGCAGCGTTAATAGGGCTGGCGGCGCAGGCCAGGAGCCGCTCCAACATGAACCTCGTGGGCAGCTACGCACACCATCACCACCATCACCACCCACACCCTGCGCACCCCATGCTCCACGAGCCCTTCCTCTTCGGTCCGGCCTCACGCTGTCACCAGGAACGGCCCTACTTCCAGAGCTGGCTGCTGAGCCCGGCTGACGCTGCCCCGGACTTCCCTGCCGGCGGGCCACCGCCCGCGGCCGCCGCCGCTGCCGCCGCCTACGGTCCTGACGCCAGGCCTGGCCAGAGCCCCGGGCGGCTGGAGGCGCTTGGCGGCCGCCTGGGCCGGCGGAAAGGCTCAGGACCCAAGAAGGAGCGGAGACGAACGGAGAGCATTAACAGCGCATTCGCTGAGCTGCGCGAGTGCATCCCCAATGTGCCGGCAGACACCAAGCTCTCCAAGATCAAGACTCTGCGCCTGGCCACCAGCTACATCGCCTACCTGATGGACGTGCTGGCCAAGGATGCACACTCTGGCGATCCCGAGGCCTTCAAGGCTGAACTCAAGAAGGCGGATGGCGGCCGTGAGAGCAAGCGGAAAAGGGAGCTGGTGAGTCCTGCGGCTGGCACGCTCCAGCCAAGGGTGCCCGCGCGGTGAGCACCCTCAGCCCATGCATGCAGTCGAAGGAGGCTGTGTTGTCGTGTGTCCGATTTGGAAAGGCTGGGAAGAGTTCTGAGATGGTCACAGTGTGCGATCTTGTGCGTAGAGGGAGGCAGATTCGTCATAGAATTCATTTGTAGTATGGGATAGAGTTTGTAATACTGAGTGAATAATCTGTTTGGGGCCTCAGACCCCCTCCCCCCCGCCCCACAACGCACACACCACAAATTTTGCTTCCAATTTGGAGAAATCCTGATTAATTCCTTGGCTCTCCGGGAAGCCAGGTTAAGAATGTCTGTTAGAGTTCTTTACTTGGAGTGTGAATTTACGTGCCCGGGCTCAGTTCCTGTTTTCAAAGGGCCTTTGCTGGACAGGTTAGTTTACTTCCATCACTGTGCAAATAGGGAAACTGAGGACCCAGAGTGCGTCAGGACATGAAGAGCACCTATCTGAGGAGTCTGGGGTGGAGCTGAGGTAAAACAGATCGGGTCTTCTACTGAGTCCAGAGCGAGTTCCACTCCCCATGGACTGGTTCTGAGGACAACTTCAGTGGCTTTGCATGTAAATAAGAGCCACTTCTTTTAGCTTTGGAGATCGCAGTGTCGTCTTGGCCTTCTTGATCCTCTGTAGTTAGGATGACACTTCCTGCCACTCGGCTTGGCTGTCTCTCCCTGGGGGCCTCTGAGCGCTGGATTTTCAGGCTGGCCAATTAGTTTCTCTAGGTTGGGGCGCTCAGGGCCGCAGCGTAATGGAGCCAAGTGAAGCGCCCCGCTGGGTTTTATCTAACTTGTGGCAGTCTGTGGTAAACTGAGGAAAGCTCATTCTGGGACGGGGGAAAGACAGATAGGCATGGAACTCCTGAAAGGCTGCCCGGGACTGGGGATGGTGCGGGCCGGGCGGCGCCTCGACAGAAGTTGTTATTGGGCGGATCCTGATCCCCCACGCGTCGTGGCTTCCTTTAAGCAGCACGGCTTGGTTCCTGCTGAAAGAGCGGGAAGGAGGACGCTAGGCCAGGCCGACTTTCCGCTCTTTTGCCTCCTCATCTGAGGCTCCCAGCTCAGGCTTAGGGGCCCCAAGCCTGCATCCCAGCAGTGCTGTTTAAACCAGGTTGGGAGGCTGGCGGAAGTGTGTTGGGGGCAGCGAGAGCGGGAGAAGCGTGGGTTTCCAGCCCTCCCTTCCAACCCGCTGCGATCTCCCTTAGGTTTCCTAAAGCCAAACCAACGCGCGCGTCAGTTTCACCAGACGCAGAACCTTCTCCTTCCCAAACCCTCCGAAGCTGCCCGGCACCATTCCGGGTCCCAGGAATTCCGCGCATAAAGGCAAATTTACGAGCCTGTTTGCCTATTTCGCAAACAGAAATCCGTCACTTATTTAAAGACTCCCAGTTACTGCTCTCGACACCTTCCCCCCGCCCCCCCATCTTCCCCCACGCCCGGCGTTCGGAGCAGAAAAATTAAACCTGTCTCTCCGCCTATTTTCTTGTGTGTGTCCGTTGGCAGCAGCAGCACGAAGGCTTTCCTCCTGCCCTGGGCCCAGGCGAGAAGAGGATGAAAGGACGCACCGGCTGGCCGCAGCAAGTCTGGGCGCTGGAGTTAAACCAGTGAGGCGAGGCCCGCGCCGAGGACCTGGCCAGGCTAGCCACCCCTGGAGCCCCGGGAGGAGAGGAAGGCAGCGGCGAATGCCAGGCTCGGGGCTCCGGCGGCTGGTGCCACGCATCCTGCGGAGCCTCTGCTGAGCGCCGGCAGGTCGTCGGCTGCAACCACACACTTGGATCGCACGTGCAATGTCCTTTGAAATTTTTTAAATACATTAAGAGAAAGAGAAATTTATATATATCCACCCCGCCGAGGGCAGCTCTTGGCGACACCTTGCCAGAAGGAGGGACTGCCGAACCCAAGAGCGCAAAAACGCATTCTTCCACCCTTCTGGGGCGAATTTAGAACCCCATTCCCATCCCCATTTCCCTATCGGGCTCTTTCTCTGTTGTCCCTCCGAACGATCCGCCCCGACGCCCCCTCCTCTAATTAAAATGCAATAAGGAATCAATTCTTTTCTGCCTGAGGAAGAGAACCAGACGTAGGAAGATGAAGGGCTGCCCTTTGTTGTTCTTTGAATAGTGGTGGTTTTACTTTATTTTTCTTTTTGTCGCTGCACTTCCTGTTTAGTTCCAAGGGAAACACTTTCTCTCTTTTCTTCCTTCTTTTCCTTCCTTTTTGTTTCTATCTAAATAAAAGCTTTCCCTATGTTGGGAAGTTTTTATGTATTTAAACTACCTACCATGCCTGTTGCGCTCAGGTGTTTGTTCATCCTGCGATCCCCAACCCTTTTCTACCTCAAGTCTGTGTGACCACTCACAGCCCCCCTCCCTTCGCCAAAGCAGTATCAATGCTCTTGACTAATAAAACATTTTCTGAAATCATCTGAAGCCTGTGTCATGTATCAGTCACTCACGGACTCCCTTGGTTTCTACTAGGTGGAAAGCCTTCTGGTTCCTGCTTCTCTTCTTTTGATAAATATAAAACCAACCTTCAAATCAAGGGAAGCGGGCAGATAAAGAATGTATTTCAAAGAACAAAGAGCAAAGTTCTTTTTAGACTGGAACAGCAGGTCGGGATAACTTATGGGAACGGGGAAGAACAAAAACTGGAAACGAGTTAGTCCCAGAGGGCCTGGGCTCGGGTTCTTGTGGGTGGGTATTCGTGCTTGTCTGGGGGTTAGTATGCACACTGGTGTCTGCAGACAGTGGTTTGGAGCGGTTATTGGGAGGAAAGGGGAGTTAGCACGCAGATGAATCCTATGCCCGGGGCAGGGTAGCTCAGAAGAGGGGGTTGCTCTGGAATACGTTCATGTATGTGAAATTCTGAACATATAGATGTACATGTGGCAGTGCAGCAACTCATACGGAGCCCCAAGGCTGTGCAGGGGCCAACGACCGTCTGCTTAGCACAGCTCCAAGCACATAGTAAGGACTTGGCAAGTCACGGCAGCTATTATTATTTTATACCTGAGTAAAACAAGCCTGTGACTGCTTATAGGTTAAACTGAGGGATTTAGGTTTTCTCTCCAGCAACAAAGCACGTAAAACAGTTGTGAGAGCATATGGATTTGTGCAAAGGGATGGGGTGTGTGAGTGTATCCGTGCTTATTCGGGCACTTGTGCAGGAGAGCCAGTCTTTGGGTCTTCACATGCCCAGCCATGCCTAGGTGTGGTGTCTATAAATTCGGTGCGTTTGCCAAGGGTCTTGGATAAGTATTGGGCTAAACTGGGGCTGGCACACGCAGTCGTTTACACGTCCAGGAACAGTTGTGTGCGAACACTTTGGTTTGCGTGCAACTGTGTGCTAGGCACTGCGCTGAGCACTTCCGTGTCTCGCAACAGCTCCCACGGTTGCCCGAGGTAGCGCACGCTCTGCAGCGCCTGCGAGAAGGAGGCAGGGAGACCCGCGCGGCTCTCTTGGAGCTTTTGCTCTCCGCACCTGGAGCTTGAGCTCTCTGCTTGGGAACCAGAAAGGGGACCCTAGGCAGCTTCGGGGCAGGGCCTCGCGGGCACCAGGCGTGCCCCAGGCGCCTTGTCCCGGCGTCGGGGTGAATATGGGACCCCATTAGTCTTGGCTGTAAACACCGTAGCAGGGGCTGAGAGGCCACGCGGGCCTTTCCGGACGCGAAGGAGTTAATAAAAGGTGTTTTATGGGCGCTAGGAAACAGTGGGGGAGGTGTGAGCTTCTCCCTCTACTCTCGCCCCCCTACTTTTTTCTTTTTTCCCTCTCACCACCCGCCACCAGATCAAACAGGCCAGCGATTTAACTAGGGCAACACTTGGCGGTAATGAGCCCGTCCGACGCACCCCTTCCCCGGCCTCGGTACCCGGCCCGAGGCCCCAGGGCCCCTTGGGAGGAGCAGGGAAAAAAATCAAAGTTTCTTTTTCTCTTGCTTTTTTTTTTTTTCTTTTCCTTCTTTCTTTCCGTTTTTTTCTGGGAGTCCGTTTATAAATTCCGGCGCGCATAGAGAAACAGATTCCGGGAGTGAGCCGATCCAAGCCCCACAGCACGGAGCGAAGTTTATCTGGATTCGAACCCAGGTCTCCAGCTTCGCTCACACACAGACTGCTGGCTATACACAGGTCCCAGCCCCCGGGACTATTTTTAGAACCGTGAAGTATCCTAGGCACGGGAAGAATGCACACTCGGGTCTTGCTTTCTTATAGTCAGGGAAAGAAGAGGGGGTGCCGAGGGGCACCCGCCCGCGGCCACCACAGCCAAATCTGGCATAACCAGGCCTCTTCGGAAAAACCAATCCTGCGGACCCCAAATCCTCTTTGGGAAGAGAGCCTTGGAGCCCTAAACTCAGTCTCAGAAACGTCCAGTCCCAATCCCAGACCCTGAACCTGGGAGCTGAGACGGAGCCGGTGCCCATTGAGGGGTCACTGGATAGTCCCCTACTCTCCCCACCCCTGACTCCAGCGGCCTCCCGCGCCCACGCCACATCCCCAGCTCCCGCGGCACAGCTGGAAAAGCTGACTCTAGAGACCGGCTCGAAGCTGCCCCAGGTTTCACAAATCATTCTGTCCTGAGCGTCTGCAGACTCGGGGTCCAGCCCTTCACGCTGCCACCCCGCTCTCCAGGCTCCCACCCCTCCGTAGCCCTCCCTTCTTTGAAAACATCTTTAGAGCCTGACCTTTACTTTCTCTCTGCCCAGGTTTCAATGAGGTTTGTCAGACACCCCAAATCAGCTGTGGCAGAAGCAGGATCATTATTATATTTGAATTAAATACATCTTTTTTAAAAATGGGTAAACTAGAATGATGACCAACTTAAAAGTAAATTTCAGGAGTTTATTGCAAGGAAATATTGATGTTACAAAATGTTAAATATAGGACTATTCTATTAAAAAGTGAAACACAGGAAAACAGCACTGGCTCAATAAAGCCATCAGTATAGCGAGTTACAACTCAGCCATTAGAAAACGTGGCAATTGACATGGAAATTGTTCATGATATATTAAGCGGTAAAATCTCCTCCCACGTTACACTTAACACTGTCCATTGTGACTCTCTTTATGTAAAAATAAATAAATATTATTCGTGGAGAAAAATTAGAAGAATATACATCAAAACCTTCACACCTTTACCTCTGACTTGTGGGAATAAGGGTAATTTTAACTTTTCCTCTTTCCTCTTGCTTAGCCATATTTTTCTTAAACGTCTTATAATAACTATTACTTTTGTAATAAAAAATTAAGCTGCAATTTCCTTCTAATTTTTTCTGTTGCCAGTATACGTTCAATACACCATTTATTTAACATGCATTTATTGTGTGCCCACCATGCGCTAGGCACCGTAGGTATAAATTTAATGAATAAGATCCTAATTATGATTGATTAACATACAACAAAGTATTTGTCTTGAAGAGTTTATTATTCTGTGTACACAGCAAATACAGTCTTTTTTCTTACATTTAAGGTCTATTGATGAATGAAATAATAACAGCTAACATTTGGAAAGCAAAGTATTTAAACTCTTAGTGTGCATTATTTCATATAAGCCTCTCAGGGTTCTGTGAGGTCAATATTGAGGCAGCTGAGGCTCAGAGAGGTGAAGAATTTTGTTCAAGGTCACATGGATGGCAGATTGGACTTGTATCAGAGCGCATGTGTGGCTGCCTCCAGAGACCTGGTTTTCCCCACATCTCAGAGCACCTCCAGGGTGTGTGTGTGTGTGTGTGTGTGTGTGTGTGTGTGTGTGTGTGTGTGTGTATACACGCATATGTGCTCAAATACAGCTTCTCTCAGTCTGATCTTCCTTAGTTCCCAAAGCAAGGTAGAGAAAAAAAGAAGGAAGGAGTTAAGTGAAAGGATCTGGGATTCTAATTCTAGCATTCTCCTGGAACCCCTTCCCCCTGTCAGGGCTCTGAGTGGATCCCATCTAGAAAATGAGGAAGAGAGTGGGCTTCAAGGTGCTTTCCTGTCGGTAACATTCTGATTCCAGGAATCTGCTTTCTCCTGGTGAAGAATTCAGCATGTTATTCTTTGCAGTAGCCTCTGGTGTTCGCAGGGCACATTTACCCTACCCGGGTACTTCCACTTCTATAAGCACATTTTCCTCCCCATAATCTGGAAGAGAGCCAAGGCAGGAATAATGTTCCCCATGGACAGATGGAGGACAGGCAAACCCAAGAGAGTTGATGTGACCAGCTCAGGGTCACACAGCCAGTCAAAGGCTGAGTCTGGATTAGAAGGCACACCTCAAACCCAGCATTCTTATGGAAGAGGCACTGGATACCTTCTCTCTATGCAACCAGGGTTATGCTTATAGTGTTGCTAAATCTTTACAAAAGAAACGAAACTAAGAAATCAGCCAGTCTCATTTTTAAATGAAGAGTGACTGAGAAGAAAAAATATGCACATTCTAAAGTGTCTGAAACCAGCCTCCTGATTTAAACTCAATTTGTTAGAAACAAAATTTTTTCAGCTGAGAGAGTTTTTACAGCTGAGCTCTCCCAAACTCATAAAAAACTAGGTTTATATGGGAAATCGTGAAAGACTCTTAACTATAATACACAGCGTCTAATGTAAGCAGACATAGACACTATATAAAGCTCCTACAAATGTTATTAAAACAAACAGAAATGCACATTTATCCCCACAAAATGGACAATGGAAGGCATTGGACTTTAGAGGAGTCCTGGAAGGCTTCTGTTCACTGAGATGTGAACGCACCTCGTAACACTGAAACCTCAAAGCTCTCTTTACCCACCATCCAAGCAGTTCCCTGATTTACAGAAAGACACTGAGGCTCACGAAGGAGAGGGATTGCCCAGGGGCTCGGGGAAGTTGTGCTCTTGTTTTGCCTTTGTTTACGTAATACCTTCTACTTCTAGTGGAGGGGACAGAACAACGCAGGGGCCAGGAGCCCCTGCCCAAGTTACCGAACATCTCTCAACCTCAGTTTTCTTATCTACAAAATGAGAGCAATCATTGCCCCAACTTCCTGGGGTCTGTGAGGATGGAAAGAGATAAGGCATGCAAAGCACTTAGCGTGTTGCCTATGGTAGAGCTATTTTTATTATTTTATTTAATCCTCACAACAGTCTTGTGAGGCCCTGAGGGTTTATTTTGGTTTGTTTTCTGGCTTTGGAGATGCAGGGCATATTTCCAACAGATGCAGAAGATTTCAGTGACTTTCTCAAGGACACACAGCCAGTGAGCGGATTCCAGATTCAAAGCCCTTATAGTCCACATCATTAAGGTAACCCAAGGGGTAGGCAGGCTGCAGCCATTGAATTTCTGAAACTGTTTTAGGCAGCACTGTACAGTAGAAATATCATGCAAGCTTTAAGTGTGAGTCACATGGGTAATTAAACATTTTCTAGTAGCCACAATAAAAATGTGAAGAGAAACAGGTGAAATTATTATTAATAATATATTTTGTTTAACAATATATAGAAAATATAATTTCAATATGAATTCATCTACAAATTATTAGTAAGATATTTTACATTCTTTTTTTCATACTAAGCCTTCAAAACTAGGGACTTTTTTTTTTTTTTTTTTGAGACAGCATTTCACTGTTGTTGCCTGGGATGAAGTGCAGTGTCCTGATCTTGGCTCACTGCAACCTCCACCTCCCAGGTTCAAGCGATACTCCTGCCTCAGCCTCCGGAATAGCTGGGATTACAAGTGCCCACCACTACACCTGGCTCACTTTTTGTATTTTTAGTAGAGACAGGGTTGCACTGTGTTGGCCAGGCTGGTCTCAAACTCCTGACCTCAGGTGATCCACCAACCTTGGCCTTCCAAAGTGCTAGGATTACAGAAGTGAGCGACTGAGCCCGGCCAACCAGGGGCTATTTTATATGATTTTATTTTAAGCATTTTATACTTGAAGCATATCTCAGTTTGGACCACATTTCAAGTATTTTGCAGCCATGCATGACAAGTGGCTACCACATTGGACAGTGCAGGTCTAAAGGCCCATGTAGCAGGAATATTAAACACGGAGCTTGTTAATCATATCAATAAATAACCACATTTTTAACTGAGCATTTACAGTGTACTAGGCAGCAGTGCTCAACATACATGAGTTCATTTCCTTCTCCTAACAGGCACAGAGGGTGAGTTATTTATTTAGGCACATAACCTTTTTTTAAATTTAATTTAATTTTAAAAGTTTTATTTAGACAGAGTCTCGCTCTGTTGCCCAGACTGGAGGGCAGTGGTGCAATCTTGACTCACTGCAACCTCTGCCTCCTGGGTTCAAGTGATTCTCCCACCTCAGCCTCCCTGGCAGCTAGGATTATAGGGTGCACCACCATGCCTGGCCAATTTTTGTATTTTTGGTAGAGATGGGGTTTCACGATGTTGACCAGGCTGTTCTCAAACTCCTGACCTCAAGTGATCCTCCCATCTTGGCTTCCCAAAGTACTGGGATTACAGGCGTGAGCCACCGTGCCCGGCCCAGGCACATAACTATTAAGTGGCAGGGCCAGGCTACAGACCTAGATGCATGACTTGAAAACCTGCCCTTTCAGTCACTGAGTTCCATGACTCCCAGAGACATAAGGGGGACTCTAGCTAGGCAGTAAGATGTAGAGTGCCTTTTGGAGTGCCCGACCCAATTCCAGTTCCAAGTCTACTATGAGCAATGTGACCTTGGGCCAGTCATCTTCTTGTGCCCCAGTTTTCTAATCTCTAAGATGGGCTTACAATATCCTTCCTCCTCCCAACAGAACTCTTCTCACGCTGAAGTGGGAAAAGGTCTTTGAAAATGTTTTGAAGCCTGAGCACGGTGGCTCATCCTTGTAATCCCAGCACTTTGGGAGGCCGAGGCCAGCAGATCACAAGGTCAGGAGTTCGAGACCAGCTTGGCCAACACGACAAAAACCCGTCTCTATTGAAAAAATACAAAAATTTGCTGGGCATGGTGGCCTGCGCCTGTAATCCCAGCTACTCGGGAGGCTGAGGCAGGAGAATTGCTTGAACCCAGGAGGTGGAGGTTGTGCCTGGGCAACAGAGCAAGACTCCATCTCAAAAAAAAAAAAAAAAAAATTAGCCAGGCGTGGTGGCACATGCATTTAATCTCAGCTACTCAGGAGGCTGAGGCAGGAGAATCGCCTGAACCCGGGAGACAGAGGTTGCAGTGAGCCAAGATCGCTCGGCTGCACTCCAGTCTGGGCGACAGAGCAAGACTCTATCTCAAATACATTCTCAAAAAAAAAAAAAAAAAAAAGGAAGGCAGAGTTGCTTCCAGAGGCATTTTGAGGATCCAGTAATGATGAGCTGATGATTGGGAAGCTCTCAGCCTGGCCTGGAGTAGGCAGGTGGGAAACACGAGCGGTTGTTCTTGCTGCTCTGGTGGTTCCGGTGGAGCTGCTGGGCCTGCTTCTTCGTAAGCAACAGAGCATGCCAGGGAAGGGGAAGACAGCGTGGCCCTTCCAGGCTCTCTGAGACCCGTGGAGTGTGGAAGGTGTGGCTAGAAGTGCAAGAACAGCTGGTGCGGCAGGAAAGCACTAGCCCCAGAAGCCAAGAGGAGGAGGTTCAGTTTGCTGTGTCACTTTGGGTATTTCCTTGCCCCCACTGGACTCTGAAAAACAAGGAAGTGGGACCAGATCTAAGTCCCTTTCTGCATGGACTCTCTAGGATTTTTACAATAGTGTGAATCAAAGTTTTCACCAAATACAGCATCTCTATGGGGGACAAAACTTTCCCCTAGAACCTTCCCCCCGTGGCCTGGGGCTGCCACCGATTGAGGAAAGGGCGCCACCTGGTGGCCATACTCTCTCTTCTGCACTCTTAGTACACCGAAACCAGCCGGGATCCTAGACTGCAAGGTGAGCCCCGAGCCCCAGGACTCCCTTTCTTTAACTTCCTCTGGGAGTTCAGGGATGCAGAGAAGGGACTCAGCAAGTTCACAAAACCAGGAGTCCTGGGTTTGAGGCTAACTTCTGAGGGACGCTGGGGTTTTGCAACCCAAGATCTCTGAGGCCTTCTTCCCTAAAGTTACCTTAGGGACAGGGGTCTGTGTTTCCTTACTATGTAAAGCCTAAAATGCCCCACACATTTTTTTTTCTTGTTCCTTTGAATAGAAGCCACCGAACAAAACATAATCCTCTCTTAATAACTCAAAATGTTTCTGCCACCAGTACACTGGGCTAATGAAACACAGAGGGCAGTTTCTCACTGCACTAAATACCCAGGTTGCTGGGATCCTGAGTTCTTCCAACAGCTTTTACCACTCTTCTATCTCCCCAGCATGGTCAATATTCCACTTCTCTCTGTGGTGCAGGTTGCATGGTACATGGGGGAGTGAGATTGACACAGGTTCAAATTCCAGTTCACTGTGAGATCCTAGGTAGGTTACCTGACTTCTCCAAGCAGCAGTTTTCCCAACTGAAAACCAGCAATGAGAATAGCTTCTTTGCAGGTCTGAGTGAGGATTAGGGTCATATATAAAGACCCTAGCACAGTGTCTACTCAGTAGGTACTTAACAAATAATAGCTATATCTCTGTAGCTGTGCCATCCTGACCATCTTTTCATATCCAGCTTTGGAAATATTCCTCGATAGAAATATGAATAGCATACATTTGAAAACGATATTAGCAACCAGAAAGAGAACACCCTTCATTGAAGATGAAGGTGCCTCCTTGGAACTGTTTAAATGGACTCAGCCAAGTTCAACTTTATCTAGTTTAGATAAACCCCAGTAGGCAGTCTGTGGTCTTGTCAGTAATTGATTCCCTCGGTCCTCATTCTTTGAGCTTCAGTAAGTTTCATTAGATATACAGTTTCACCTTCTGGCAGTTGCTGGTGGATGTGGCTAAGTCTCAGCTCTGCTGAACCTGTCCCAGCCCAGCTGACTGGATGGCTCCCCTTGAAGCCTGGTCCACTCCTGCATTCCCCATCACTTAGGCAGGAGAGGCTCTGGTTGGGCGCAGGTGCCCTCCCACTGTTCACTTAACAGAGGCCAATCTTGCTGGTGGCTATGAGCCCTCAGGAAGGCTCATTTAGCTGTCTGAGCTTCATTAAGCTCATTACATTTGCTAAGCCTCATTGGTTTCTCTAAGACTTCAAGAGCCCATTATGCACCGCTCCTTCCTCAGAAGTAGGATTGGCGCAGGGCTCCAAGCTTTCATCACAGATTCTATGATTTTAGCAGTGGAAGAACTACTTCCCACTCCTGTCTGAGCCCTAGCTCCTCTGAAACTCTCGTCTCCTGGAGGACAGAGTCCATTTCCTTTGGCACCTGGCCACAGCAGATACTCAAATATTCTTGTGACCATATTTCATCGATAGGGGTTTTTAAAATTATAGCAGGTTTGGTGACTCCAAAGTTCAATGTCCTCATTCCAGTATGAGGCTTTCTGCTCCTCATTCACAGTCACGTCAGCCTGGACTTCCCTTCACTCTCATCTCTTCAAACTTGTTCTCTTCAAGGACTTGCTTAGGCGCTTCCTCTTCTGGGAAGCTCCCTGCTTTTCAGAATGCTGTTTCCTTGGTATTTTCCTCTTACTCTGAATCATATAGATAGAGTGTGGCGATACATGGAGTTAGCAAGTAGACGCTTTGACTTACCTTTAAATATGGTCATAGCAGGGCTGGGCATGGTAGCTCATGCCTGTAATCCCAGCACTTTGGGAGAGCAAGGCTGGCAGATTGTTTGAGCTCAGGAGTTCGAGACCACCCGGGGCAACAATATGGCAAAAACCTGTCTCTACAAAAAATTAGCCAGGCGTGGTGGTGCAGACCTGTAGTCCCAGCTACTCTGGGGGCTGAGACAGAAGGATCGCTTCGACCCGGGAGGTCAAGGCCACAGTGAGCTAAGATCGCACCACTGTACTCCAACTACCTGGTGACAAAGTGACACCCTGTCTCAAAAAAAAAAATTATATATGGTCATAGTTACGGATATATGTGTATAAATATACATGTATACTATGCATATAAATATATACAGATACATATTCCATATAGTATGTATACAGATACTCTGTATACATATGTTTACATATATAGTATTTCTAATCTGGTATGCATATCTAAGTCATTAAATATTATTTTACAACTATGACATATATATATCATGCTTTCAAAACCAGTCTCCTATTAGTTGATATATAGGTTGTTTCCCGTTATTCACTGTTCTAAACAATGCTCTCGTGAAATACTATCTTACTCAGTTAGTAGGCAGCCCCAAATAGTAGACCCTGGAACCAGCTGGACTCATCCCCACCACTTTCAGGTGACCTTGGGCAAGCCATTTCACCCCTCTAAATGATTTCTTCATCTGTAAAATGGGAATAATAATAGTACTCCTCTCAGAGGGTTGTCAAGGCAAGTACAGTGCTTACCATTGGGTCTGTCACATTGTAAGTGCTCAATGAAAAAACAGTACCAATTTGGGAGGCGGAAGATGAGGATTTTCTTTGGCTCTTCCACTACCAGTGGAAGACTTTGTATATCACTATTTCACAGCATGTGACAAAACCCCACAGCAGTGATGGATGACAGCGCTGTACAACACTTAAGTACTGCCCAAATTTAAGACTGTATTGTTGTTTCTCTTACTATTTTCTATATGTCTCAGGAATATGTAAACTATGCAAGCAGGTAGGAAGAGCTTTGAGGACACTTAAAAATGCTTTATTATTTTACAGTTGTGGTGAAAATGATTCGTGCTCATTATAACCAGTTTAGATGATACCAAGAAAGTACAAAGAAGAAAGTCAAATTTACTTCAAAATCACCAACCAGGACCAACCATGGTTGCCATGTTGTCTATTTTTACTTGGTACCCCTGTGGTGCCCAGGGCAGAACAAGGCAGGCTTTCGCTGTTTAATAAATGCCTGTTGACCTCAACCAGATTGACTGTTAACAGCAGCATGCTCCAGTTCTGTCCTTCTCAGCCAACCTCTGACAGTTTCATTAACCCCATTAAATCATGCAGGTGCCTTTACACTTCCTGGGCTTGTTAATCTCTGTTCAGCTCCGGTAAGTTAAAACCTGGCTAGAAGGTTGGATGTACCTTGTTAACCTCCATTAAACCCTATTAAATTTCTTAACTAGAGTCCTAGTGATTTCTCAGAATCCCTCATTAAAGTTTAGTAAATCCAGTTGACTGGGACAAGGGTAACTGCTGTAGCTGCACTGCTTCAGAGCTTGGCATTCTGAGTTCTTTGGCAGTGGGGTTGACAGCAGTATCCCTAGAGCCAGACAAGCCTTGGGGATCCATCCTGGGACTGCCTTTAGCTCTTTAGCTCACACTGTTACTTGGGTGAGTTCCTCAACTTTTCTGAGACTGTATTTACACTTCTATAAATTGGAGTTCATAGTTCCTACTTTATATGATTGCAGTAAGATTAAATTAATTAATGCATATAAAACTATTAGCCATTGTCTGTCTGGCAATGTGCACTGTACTCAATAGCTATTATTATTCCTGAATGTGGAAGATCTTTGTAGACAAAAAAACTGCTGA
Organism: Cheracebus regulus; assembly: GCA_963574635.1. Taxonomy (NCBI): domain Eukaryota; kingdom Metazoa; phylum Chordata; class Mammalia; order Primates; family Pitheciidae; genus Cheracebus; species Cheracebus regulus. The sequence goes on from CAUYQU010061522.1 coordinate 27,411, forward strand.
GTAAACAGAAGACTCAGTCCCAGTGCTGTATAAATACAGTGTTCTCCTCCTTGTCAGCTTGAGCTAGAATGGTGGGTTATTTTCATTCTGGTTTTATGCAGAATGAAGATCATCCATTTGAATTATTTAACAGTGTCTTTGTGGCTGTGCATGTCACTCTGTTTGCTCAGACTCTGACACTTCTGAGCTGTTTGATACTGAACATAACCTAGTTGTAATACTTCCTTGACCAAGGCGTGAGGGGGATAGACTCAGTGGTTCCTAAGCCTGGATGTGCAAAAAAATTTCCAGGAGAATTTTTTTTTTTTTTTTTAATAGAGTCTTGCTCTGTCACCCAGGCTGGAGTGCAGTGATGCAATCTCAGCTCACTGCAACCTCCGCCTCCCAGATTCAAGTGATTCTTTTGCCTCAGCCTCCCTAGTAGCTGGGATTACAGGCACATGCCACCATACCCAGCTAATTTTTTTATTTTTGTATTTTTAGAAGAGATAGGGTTTCACCATGTTGGCCAGGCTAGTCGCGAACTCTTGACCTCAAGTGATCCACCCTCCTCGGCCTCCCAAATTGCCGTTATTACAGGTATGAGCCACCACACCCAGCCTCCAAGACAATTTTATAAAAACATAGTTTTCTGGGCTTCACTTGAGAAGATTCTCATGAAAGAGAGCTCAAGGGGAATTTTTAACTATTTTTTTTTTTTTTTTTTTTTTTTTTTTTTGACACAGTTTCACTCTTGTTGCTCAGGCTGGAGTGTAAAGGCACAATCTTGGCTCACTGCAACCTCCACTTCCCAGGTTCAAGCGATTCTCCTGCCTCCCGAGTAGTTGGGATTACAGGCATGCACCACCATACCCAGCTAATTTTTGTATTTTTTGTAGAGATGGGTTTTCTCCATGTTGGTCAGGCTGGTCTTGAACTCCTGACCTCAGGTGATCTACTCGCCTTGGCCTCCCAAAGTGTTGGGATTACAGGCTGAGCCACCATGCCTGGCTTGACCAGATGATACTGAAGCTGTTCATTTCTGCACTGGGATTTGGAAACCTCTGGACCAGACTGGTGCTCCTCAAATTTATTGAGCTTAACTCTTACCTGGAGAAATTTTATTACTGAGACTTAGCCCCTGAGCTTTTCATTCTGAGGATCTGGAATGGGGTCCCAGGAATTGGCATTGCAACAGTGCTTAGGGGATTCTGATGGGGGTAGAGGGCGGCAAGTGCCACACTTTCAAAAACACTGGACCTCAGATGATCCGATATTTGATATCCTAAAGCTCTATTTTGAAAAGAAAAAAAGGGTGTCGGGTTCTCAGTGAAACTTCTGTTCTAATAGCATGTTAACATGTGGGTTCATCTCCATCTTTTCATTAAATTAGTATTTGTGGATCCTCAAGGGATGTTTACTTCAGCAAGGGGTCAGCCAGGTTTGGGAAGTGTGGGAACAAAGCACCCCTTTGCCCTTCAGTGTGTGAGGAGTTTGGAGACAGCAGGCAGGCCCTCGTGGTTAGATACAGTATAAAAGAATGGAGGGTGGCAGAGGAGGGGAAGCAACTGCTTATGCTAAGAAACATGGTATGAAAACTGGAACTGCCTTTGCTTTCAAAAGCAACTCAGGGACCTGTAAATGATGGTGTCCTTCAGCAACAATCCATCACTAGTTCTGTGAGGTCCTTGGTGAGAGCCAGGACTCCCTGTCCTCTCAAGTATCTCATGAAAACCCATGCGGATCGTGAGGTCAAGAGATCGAGACCATCCTGGCCAACAGGGTGAAACCCCATCTCTACTAAAGATGCAAAAATTAGCTAGGCTTTGCACATCTGTAGTCCTAGCTACTAGAGAGGCTGAGGCAGGAGAATTGCTTGAACCTGGGAGGTGGAGGTTGCAGTGAGCCGAGATCGTGCCACTGCACTCCAGCTTGGGGACAGAGCAAGACTCCGTCTCCAAAAAAAAAAGCCACCCTCCACACTCCTTACAGGGGAGTGGAATGGGAGAGGAGGAGGATGGGGGAAGGGGAGGATCTGTACTTTAAACATTTCTGCGAGGCTTAAAATTTTAGAGCTAAGATATATTACTTCTATGTAACTCATGATAAAGACAAATATTTATTGTACTTTTCCATTTTCATTCTGCCAAGGACTAAGCTGTGGTAAAGTGGCACTGGAGATAGGTTTGAAATGGGAGGCCTGGACTCGAGGCTTGCCTTTGCTCTTCTCTAGCACTGTGAGGCCAGGTGAGTGGCATCATCCAGTAGGCCTTGGGGATCTCCAACAGTAATGTGCAGCCATACTGCCCTGGCTTCTCAAGCACATTCCCTAGGGAATGTGCTACTATGCAGATTCTGATTCAGTAGACTGCTGGCAGGAGGGGCTGTGAGATTCTGCATTTCCAAGTGCCCAGATGATGGACCAACTTTAAATAGCAAGGCTCTACTTTAGGTGAAGAAACTCCAGGCCACACACTGTTAAAAATGTCTTTGAGAAATTTAAACATTGGGAGGTTTACTTGCAGATCTGGATTTCCAGTTCCTCTGGCCAAATTGCAAGACCTGGTCACACAGGGCTGGTATGCTCACAAGGCTGTAATAGCGGAGAGCTGAGTAGTGGCTGCCCTTAGAAGGGATCTGAGTTTTCCAGTTTGCAGCTCATCCTCTGCAGGTATTTCAATGTGCAGTCAACTCCCCATCCAGTTTATTTAGGTGGAGAACCGAAGACCCAGCGAGAGAACTCTATTTGCCCAGGGCATCCAGTACATTACATGGAAGTTGAGTTCCAGACTCAGGCTGTTGGACCCAGTCAGGCTCTTTCCAGGTGAGTGAATGGGATAGCAGGACTGGAACTTGGGCCTAATCTTCTGGGATCTAAACTCAGTGTACACTGGGAATGTAGGTGCTAGTATTTGGAGCTGGGAGGAAAGACCACTGTCATTGATCACGGTAATACGCTGCCAGGGCCAAATGTGGAAGTGAAAGCATCTGAATTCTATATAGAAATTCAAAGGGAAGGCAGATGGTGTCTTACTCATTCAGCTTGTTTATTAAGAGCAAAAGTTGGGCCATCCCATCTGTGTGATATTGCAACATGAAAAGTCACATACATACTAAGGAGACCCCATAGACTTGAGAGCCTTTCAACAGTACAGAGCCATAGATTACAAAGTTAAAATACAAATGATCCCCCAGATTTGGCAGGAAATAAGTACAATGTGAGGAGGCCTGGAATGAAAGGTCACTTACTTTTCAATAAGGCAGTTACAAAATGAGGGGGAAAAAAAACCCCAAAACCTCATACATACCCCAAAATATACTCTGATGAGCATAGCAGACAATAGAAATGTAAAAGAGGGATACTGTACAACCCTCTGTCATTGGCAAATGTGTTCTTTAAGTGAAAGCAACTGAAGGGTTTGTGTTTAAGATGTAAGCTAGTTAAAACAACTGGCTGTAGACATTTCTACCTCAAGAAAAGTTCATATCTTGCCCCAGGCTGGATTCTACCTCAAATCACCAGACCCACTTTACCATTCCTAACCATAAACTTGGAAACAGTCTATAATACAATGAAAGGAATAAAAAGGCACCCCTAAAGCACCATGCTTTCCAAGGCATGCTCTTGAGCTCATCTGACCTTCAGTTTGATGGCCCAGCTCAGTAACAGGGACCAGGAGCCAGGGCCAGATCCATTATACAACCTCAAAGGATCACCTGGAAGGCAGGTCTGACCAGGAGATCACAGATCAAGCCCATTTCATGAGAATTTAAATGCCAGGACAATACCACATCTCCTACTAGAGCTTTTGAACCCTGGTTTTAAATTACAGGCTAGATCTGTTTTCCCTAACCACTCATTTTGCTAAACTCAACTGGCCTGATCATTCCACTCAATCTTGAGTTCTGCAGGTTGGTCCCCGAGAGCCAGGTTGGCCTTGGGAATTTCTGCTCAATTATAAGTTCTCAAGAATCTGAGGGCAGCTGATTTAGACTGAATTAGAGTTATCCTGTAAGCCAGAAAGAAGAATGCGAGACAGGTCAAGAGGGCCAGAGGTTGGTTCTGGTAATGCCATATGACCTCAGGCACATCTTTTTGAGTTGTAGTTTCCCCATCTCTAAAAATGGATGACTGGACAACAACAAGCTTAAAGGACTTTCCACCTTGAAAATATAACACCTTTTCTGACACCGAGACTTTGTTTTCTCAGTAAAAACAGTGTGTGAAGTCCTTACAGGAATCTAAGGTACAAGCCCTGGGCAACCATGAGACCTTTCAACTTCATGCAAAGCAATAGTTATAAATCTTCCAGCTGAACTTTTTCCTGATGTTGTGAGCATTTGTTTTTGTGAGGCAAGCACACAACTGAGTCCTCATCTGTCTTGAGGTTTAGCAGGCTGCTAACATCTTCTCATCCCCCTTTCCTACCCCGCTGCTTTGGCAAGAACAAGCAAGCATAAGCCAGCCAGTAAGGTTTTCTCAACATTCTCCAACAAGGAACAGAGTGGACTAACACTCAGGGGTAAGGACAGGACACCAAAGTGTCCATGTCCTCGCACTGCTTATTTCCAAAAGGCAGGCGCTATGCCCTGGGACAGTGCCAGCAATTAGGTGCTTTGCCAAAAATAACTCATCCCATGTGGCCCCCATGGGGCAGAGACTAAGATGGAAATTACAGAGAACATAGAAAAGCCAGAAGTTTACAAAGAGCAGGCTTCTCCAGGAGGTAGTGGGTTCTCTGTCTTCGGAGGTGTTTAAGTGCAGACTGCTCAACCCCTTGGTGGGCCGGTCGTAGGCAGAATGTCAGCACCTATGTGGAGCCTAGACTGGATGATTTAACGGCCCTTTCCCAACTTTTGAGATTTTGTCATTGTAACGACTGAGAGCGCCTTTGGATGACTTCCATGAAGCACTGCTCTGGGATCTACACCAGGTATAGCCTCCCTCAATAGGCAAGGCCTCCAGAGTAAGTTCCTTCTCCCACCCTTTCCCTCCCACCAGGCAACTGCCCTGCAGGACATTCACAAAAAAACTCCCACAAAATAAAGAGCCAAAACACCAAAATTAGATGCAACACTGCAGCTGCAAACAATTGTTACTATCTGTTCTCTGAAAGGCTAGCAGTGACTGTTTAGCTATGACAGGAACATCTAACGACTTGGCAGCTGTAACACACACGTAGTAAAATTCCTCTTCATTTTACAACACTGGTCTTGAATCCTTTGGTTTTCAATCTTTTATGAGATTCAGCTATGATCTTTTTTACATGCTGTTGCCAACCTAAGACTTTGTGCCTTGAAGTAAGAAGTTTGTCTATTGGTTTAAAACAACATGAGTGGTAGGCTATTGATGTTTCCATGTGAGAACCTTCAGGGCATAACAAAGACCCACACCAGGCTGGAACTGAGGCAGGAACCATACTCTTTAAGAAGACAACGCCAGTTCTGGATTTCAAATTCCTGTTTTGCCCAGGAGCACCAAGACGAAAGAAGGCAATGTTGCTACGTCACAGGTGGAGAAAAGCTCAAGAGTCCTTGATGGGTGGTGTAAAAATGCAGCAGCCAAGATGAACAATGCTTTCCCCACACCCAACTGCTCCCTGAAGCCAGACCCCGTTACTTTGGAGGGCCTAGACACTTCTCACAGGCAGGAGTCCCTTACCCACAGATAAAGCCACCAGAAACTGCAGAAGAGGCTAAGGCAGGTGGTTTAGTGGTTTGATGAAAGAACAGATTTCTGCACATAAGAAAAACATAGGTTCAAATAGCTTTGTCTTTTCTCTTACCTGAAGTCTTTTAAAAGGTTGAAAGGATGACCACAACCTCCACTTTCCACAAGCACCTCTCCTTAGAGGAAAGACAACAACACAGCATCTGGCTGAAGGTAAAATATTTCCCCAGGTTTAGATTTGGAACAAAGATTCTTTCAGACATGCTTGAACAGATGGATCCTACCACCACATATTCTTGTGCAGAAGCTATTGTCTCTCTCAACTGGGAAAACAGATTTGCTGCTAAAGAAATAGTGATGTGACCTACATGCCCACAATTCTGGTTTACATATCAGAAAAATATACTTTTTGACTCATTAAGATATGGACACTTCCATGGAGCAAGTTAATGATGCCTTAACCTGCAGGCCCCCTGTGCCCCTCAAACCTAGCCCCTGGAGCCTTCTTGATGCCTGTATCAACATCCTTCAGCTATAAGCGGGGAGAGAATCTCTAAGCACATAGTGAATGTGAATGACTGAAACCACTCACAGAGCACTGAAATACGCCATCCACAGCCAGGATGAATACCAAAATAGGATCCCCTCCAGTCCAGAGCATATTCTATATACACTCATTTATACACATTTAATTAAAAAGGCTGCAATCTGCTAGACATGCATTTCGAGCACAGGCGAAAGCTTTGCTGCAATGGAACATACTGCATTTTAGTGAGAGTGGTGACCCTGTCCCTGTTCCACAGAAAGCATGGTACTCTGCTCCACAGAACTGAGACCTTTGGACACTCTGCCACCTTGCTAAGTAAGGGGTTTAGTTCTGACTTCTCTGAGATGGTGCTCAGATTAAGCCATCTGTGAAACTCTCTGCCAGGCCAGGCTGTCCATTGTTCTTTTTATTATTTAAGGCTTAAGAAATAACTCAGAATTGAAACTGAGTAGGAAAATGACACCTTTGACCATATGTCAAGAGGGTCATAAATCAGAATCTAAATCCTTTTCTTCTTTTTCTCCCACCCTCCTACCTCATATCCTCTGTCCTCCAATACACCGATTAGAGAATTTTGCAAAAGCATGTTTTTGGATATAAAGGTTTGTTTTCACAGGATACTTTGGCTCTGATATAATTAGGTTGAGCAGTTCAACTTTTTGAACAACAAATTAGGTATTCCCAAAAATTATTTTAGCAATCTTTCTCCCTAAGAGGGAGGGAGGCAAATTGTTCACAAAAATGAGCATCAGATGGAATTGATCTTTGTTGCCCAGACTCATGATTTGCTGATGACCAGAGCCCGGGGAGTCAAGGCCAGCCAGACTTTCAATCCTAAGCTGGACTTTCGAGCAGGAATCACATGGCCCCTGGCAGCCTGCATGGTGGTTGTGAACTTAGGATGAATACTTCTGAAAACACTTGCCACAAACCACTAAATATGTCAGTGTGTTAATGCATTTGTTGCCCAGGAGCTTGGCTGAAGTCATAATATCTAACTGTACCCCAAAGAGTGAGGCGCAGTGGGGTGCATAAGGGACTGTATCTTCTGTGAGGGTCTCTATATCACTATTTCTGGAACCTCAACGAATACAGTTTTGCACATGCAACTGTTCTGAAATCCCTCTGATTGGAAACTTCCTTGTTGGTGCATCAAGATTTCCTCCACATTCTAGCAGTTAAGTGGTAAGCAACAGAAATGGCAGAGGTCTCAGTAATGAGAGGTGTGAAGCAGATGTTACAAGGCTGGCACTATTAGTGACAGCTCAATTAGCCAATACATACTGATTGAGTGCCTGTGTACAAGGCACAGGGTGAGAGGGGGGGACCAGTGTCAAACTGTTCTGCTGATAAATGACAAAGCTTGCAACAAAGCTGGTGGGATATCTATATCGCCAGCGGGCAGCATGCAGGTCCAGACTTGTGTCTGCTCATACACTTCCACTGTCAATTGCACTTTGCTGCTATTCCAAGCTACGGCTCACACATGGCAGCCTGGTGGATAAGGTGATTACCAAAGTATTTCTTATCCCACATTTCCAGTAGAATTGACTTAATGCTTTGCTGAACGCTGAAATACATAGTTTTAAATTCTTTTAATGATCCTGATTTTTTAGTCCAGAGTTATTTTAAAAGTCTTTCTATACACATGCTGAATCATGAGAATATAATCCTCCTGACCAAAAAGATTTACAGTATTCATCATTCAAACTTTTTTATTTACAATAATATTTAACAGTCTTTATGGGCTTAAATGTAGCAGATTATCACCTGTGCATCAAGCATTACACTTCATTCCTTTAAGATGTGCTGCATCCTCACTCAAGCTGCTTGCCACCCTCCGACTTCTGGTCCAGTCTACTCTTGTTACTCTTCACCATGTAGATGAAGTAGGCAAGGGTCTCTTTTTCATTCACAGGTATGTTCCTGAAGTGTCGACTCACAGTCTATGTGTAGAAGGGGAAAAAACCAAAGTCCCTTAAACCATACATAAATCACACTGCAAATTCTACATCGTATAAAGAAGCGAACAGGGAGTTGCTTGTATGCTGTGGTGGGAATTACAACTGCTGCAGAACTTCCTGCCGTGTGCAGAACTCAGAATGCCCTTTGCCTTTCCTCCCCAGGGATGTAGGTGGTTTAATTTCCAGGATCCAAAAGTGGCTTTTTAACCCACAACTCTTCCAAGGTGCACTTCTATTTCAGTAGCAGCCAACCACCTGTCATGGCATGATTTTATGTCCATACTCATGGAGGAGAGATGGGGACTGCTCTGGGTGACTGGCTGCTACCAAACCCTAAGGCCTTGAAAGTGGGCAGAAATGTGTCTCTTAAAAATTGTGAGGCAGGCACGGTGGTTCACACCTGTAACCTCAATGCTTTGGAGGTTAAGACGGGAGGATTAGTTGAGGCCAGGAGTTTGACAGCACCCTGGGCAACTTAGTGGAGAACTCATCTCTACCAAAAAAAAAAAAAAATTAGCCAGGTGTCATAGCATGCACCTGTGGTCCCAGCTACTTAGGAGGCTAAGGTAAGAGGATCATTTGAGCCCAGGAGGTTGAGGCTGCAGTGAGCTGTGATTGCACTACTGTACTCCAGCTTAGGTGACAGAGCGAGACCCTGTCTCAAAAACATAAAAATTGTGTTAGGTCAGGTGTGGTGGCTCACACCTGTGATCTCAGCACTTTGGGAGGCCAAGGAGGGCAGATCACCTGAGGTCAGGAGTCCAAGACCAGCCTGGCCAACATGATGAAACCCGTTTCTACTAAAAATACAAAAATTAGCCAGGTGTGGTGGTGGGCACCTGTAATCCCCGCCACTTGAGAGGCTGAAGCAGGAGAATCACTTGAACCTGGGAGGTGGAGGCTGCAGTGAGTTGAGATCATGCCACTGCACTCCAGCCTGGGCAACAGAGCAAGACTCTTGTCTTAAAAAAAAAATTGTGTTAAATGAAGAGCCAACTGAACAAATTGAATAGAGGTATCTGAACCCCAAAATTCCTCTAAATAGTACATAATTGCCTCTTGAAAGACACACTGGATTTGAAGGAAAATGCATCATTTACTACATACTCCTAATACTTCATTCTGTAAGTAATGAGAATGCAGGTATCCTCTTGCCCCACGTCATTCTTTCCCTTCTACCAGAGAGAACACTGGGAAATGGGTGATGTTATCTTCAAGCAGGAGAGGCTTGTGACCTCCTCTGTGTCATCTGGACACTGTTGAAGAAGTTGTTTAAGTGACAGCTGAGCAAGAAACCTCTACAGGAAAAACCAAAAATGAAACAGGCTGGGAGTCTTTCAGGAAATCTCAATGGATCAAGGTAGTTGAAACAGATAAAAGATGAGAGTACTAGACATAAAGAGTGGTTATCTCTGGATGATGGAATTATATTTTTCTTTTCTCCATTTTCCAACTTTTCTACAATAATAGGCAGAAAAATACATTAAGAAAAGAGTGATTACGAAAGAAAAGAGGGATGAGAGAATACCCACACAAATGCCAAGGACGGAATTATCAAGCCAGGCTGTTCATGTATTTACAAATGGCCAAAGGAGCATTTCCCCCTACTCCAAACCATGTTAAGAACTCAGGGCAGGAGAAGACTTTCTTGGGTGCCATTCATTAAAATACTTTCATTACCAACACCAAAGAGAAATCAAGGAAAAAAAGAAAAATAGCTCTTGCAGAACATCAGGAAGGTTTTGGAACGACTAATCTGACACATCTGACGTACAAAAACAATCATATCTATAAAGAATCTTGCTAAGCCAGGCACAGTGGCTCACGCCTGTAATCCCAACACTTTGGGAGGCTGAGGTGGGAGGATCACCTGAGCCCAAGAGAATCATTTGGGCAACATAGTGAGACCTCATCTCTACAAAAATAAACAAAATTAGCTTGGTATAGAGGTGTGCACCTGTGGTCTCAGCTAATCTAGAGGCTGAGGTGGGAAGGATCACTTGAAGTTGGGAGTTTGGGGCTGCAATGAGCCTAGACTGTGCAACTGCACAAAGTCTGTCTCCAAAAAAAAAAAGTATCTTGCAAAAGATTCAAACAAATGAACACTCAGGACTTAGAATCTGGAGTCATGAGATCCCAGGCTCAATAATTCTGCTATCAACTTGCTGTGTAATTTTTTTTTTTTTTTTTTTTTTTTGAGCAGAAGCCTTGCTCTGTTGCCCAGGCTGGAGTGCAATGGCATAATCTCAGCTCACTGCAACCTCTGCCTCCTGGGTTCAAGCGATTCTCCTGCCTCAGTCTCCTGAGTAGCTGGGACTACAGGTATGTACCACCATGCCAGGCTAATTTTTGTATTTTTTTGGTAGAGATGGGGTTTCACCATGTTGGTCAGGCTGGTCTCGAACTCCTGACCTTGTAATCCACCTGCCTTGGCCTCCCAAAGTACTAGGATTACAGGTGTGAGCCACCACGCCCAGCCTGCTGTGTGATTTTAAGCAAGCCCTTTCCTCTTTCTGTGCCACGGTTTCTTTTCTGGAACTGAGGCCTTTGCAGGTCTAAAGCTGTGGGGTTCTAAATTGTGCCAGAGGAATACAGAGTTGCTTCCAGAATTCTGGAGATTACACTTAGCAGACACACACAGTAAGGGAGAATCAGGGTTACCATCAGAAGCAGCACAATGCTGGCTCTTTTTAGAGGGCAATTTTGTCTACCTACTTCTGCTAACTGGGCCTTATTGAAGCCCGGTCTGGTCTGCAACTTGTAGTGTCGTTTATAACGTCGTAGGGTATTCACCTGCAGCTGGAACAGATCGACCTATGGAGAAGAGGAGAAAAATGTTATCCATTACCTGACCAACCAGGACTTACCAAGAGCCCACTATGTGCCTAGCACTATACTTGGTAGGGGTGAGGGTGGGGAGGGCTACAAAAGAGGTCTTAGAAATGGTCTATTAAGGACCAGTAACTGGCTAGGAGGGCAAAAATAACAGTGGAACTGGCTGAGGTGGGCTGATCTCACTAAACTGGTGGAGAAGGTGAAGCTAAGCTAAAGAGGGGCAGGGTCTGGTAAGGCACTGAGAAACAGGGTTAGGGAATGAGGGAGAAAATCCGAGCACATGCAGCTGGAAGAGGCATAGAGGGGCCAGGGGGTCACGGGCAACTGAGATAGGTTTAAAAGGTGAGACTGGATGGTAGCATGTCTAGAAAAACAGAAGGAGCTATCACAGAGGGTGGAGGGTGACAGTGCAGGATGGTTCTGGTGGTGGTTGTTGGGAAGACTGATGAGGGGATACAAAGGGAGATGCTACAGCAACAATCAGAATGCGACGAAGAGGTTGAGCTTTGGAGGGGCAGTGATGCTAGAAGGGACACCAAAGATGGAGAGTAAAGACAAAACCAGAGACATCCTGGAGAAAGACAGGCCAGAACGAGACAGTGACCGGATATAGGGGCACAAATGAGGGCAGTGGGAAGAATTGTAATCCTCAAATAGCTCTTTCCTAGGCCCAGCCTTCAGGTATTAGAATCCTTAACCTCCCTCCAGAGAAAGTTCAAAAGCTACTGTAGTGAATATGCAAACCAGCAGGTTAGGGTTGGGGTCTTTGCAGATGACTTGGTAACACAGGGGAAGGGACACCCCCTTTTTTTTTTTCCTAACAAAGGAAGAGAGGAAAGCTGCATAGTCATGAAAAATTGAAGGCCCAGAAAGTTGGGCTGCCTTTACCTGCCTCTAAAAGAGCTGTTCTTGCTTCAGGCAGGTGGAGAGCACTTAAAAACAAAATGAATGATCAATATAAGGGGCCAAAGTCCTTCATTCTTTTCAAAACATTCCTCAAAACCTTTTTTTTTCTTTTTTTTTTTTTTTGTGAAAAGCATTTAGAAATCGAATACATCCATTTCTTTATAAAATAACAACAATGCTAAAGGCAACAGCAAAGATTCTGTAAACCAACGTTGGAAAAGGGGACACAGGGAGGGGCAGAGGGAAAGGGCCAGATTTTCAAAGGTTTCCTCCACATCTGCAGACAAAGGCCCGCCTACTCTTTCTATTCCTACAGTCATTTTCACTCTGAGTGCTAACAGGCGATTGCCTTATGAAATATTCATGTGTCAAATATTCAATGTACACTATAAACAGTTTTCCTTTTGCTGAGTCTTGAGTGAAAACAATTTAGTAGAAAGAAAATCCAATATTCTTTCCTGAATCCTCACTTAATAGAAACTGGCACCTGAAGGGAAGGCAGCCTTCCGGTTTGAGAAGCCTAGGTCTCATGGTCTAGCGCAGTGGTTCTCAACACAGGACGATTTTGTCTTGCAAAGGATGTGTGGCAATGTCTGGAGATACTTTTTGATTATCATGACTCAGGGTGATGGGTAGAATCCCATGAGGGAATGTTGCTGAGACATGCTGTTAAATATCCTACAACAATAGTTCCCCACCCCCTCCTCACAACAAAAATTATTTGGCCCCAAATGTCAACAGTGCTAGGGTTGAGAAAACCAGGTCCAGTTTAACCGACTTTGAAATGGATCCTTGGGAACAGTCTGGACCAGGTGTCAAGATATCAGTCAGAGAAAATCAGAGTTGGTATGAACTGACGACTTATACCTTCATTTTACAGAGCAGAAAAAAGAAGGGAAGAGAATTCTCCGAAACCATTACACACTCTCTAAAGGCATAAACAGGGTTTCAAAAAAAGGTTACAATGTGGTTGTATTTACGCATTGGTCAGGGGTGTCTTGCGGAAAGGCAGCATGGTCTACTGGAAAGAGCCCTAGATTAGAGCCTCCAAACTATATACATGACCTCAGCTCTCTATGCCTGTCTGTAAAATGATGGGGCAGTCTGACCAGTTGGTGTCCAAGCTTTTAGCTCTCAGATTCCCTATTACTATAATTCGCTTTTCAAATAATAATCCACAGCCAAACAAAGGGGACTAAAATTACTTCTTAACACAAAAAGTAGACCCAGGCCAGAGGTGAGGATCAGATTAGAATGCATTCTTCCAGCTTCTGCAAACTGATTTCTTCGACCTTTACCTCAGGAATGTCAGTGTCGTGCTCGGGAGAATCTCCACCATCGTCACTTGTCTTCCTCTTCCTTTTATTTCGGACACTCTGGATGAAATTTTTGTGAAAATCACAGATATACAGGTGTCTTACCTAATGGAAAGAAAATCAAAGTCAGAGTTGGCCAATGCCTTGGAAACAGCAACAGGTGTCTGTTAAATTGTGGGCTTCCTTCCACTGGAAGGCATTGGAGAGAGAGATGGAAGACAAGATGTAGGCCATAGTTCCCAGAAGCTCACTACTGAGTTGCAGAAGAACACAAAGGGGATACACTTGGCGGTGTATCATACGCCAAGCCTCCGCTGCATCGTGAAGACAGCAATCATTCAGCAATGGAAGAGATCCCTGCAACAGAGATGTTCAGGGTGAAGGGCCCTGACTAAAAGAGAGGACTTTAGGCAGACAGGAAGCATTCCAGATGGGTAGGAGAGCCAAGATTGAGAGTTTCCAATGAGGATGACAGAAAGAATGAGTGGGGAGGCCCAGGGTACACAGTGTCAGTTGGGTGATATGTAAAAGATTATGAAAAAGTGAGGCATCTGGGGGTGGGGGAGGGCATGAGAACAGCTTAGACTTTCCTTTAGATAAGACAGAGTCCCTCAAGGAAGCAGGGAGTGATGTGACATTTTCAGAAGGCCTGTAGGAGCTGTGAACTTACAGTAGGCTGGAATGCACTGTCCTGGGGAGGAGGAAAGCAGGAAAGAAGGGACTGTGGCAATGGTATTTGGGACATCCTATTTTTATACTGATAATAGCTACTATTGTAGGATAATAACTCTCTGAAAAACTTTGTTTCCATGTGTCATAATTCTTGCATTATCTCACATCTGATCCACAAAGAAATGTGAAAAAAGATGTGGAAATTCTTACAAGGTAGAACTGCATAAAGAAGGTGGATACTACAGATTTTCTAACGCAAGCTGGAGGCACACTAGTAAGCGAAGGTGGCGAAAGCAGCGAAAACATGAAGAATCCTCCAGAGCTAGCTGGAGGAACCACTGAAAAACCTTACAGAAACTGAATGCCCGGTAAATGAATGGGGGTTGTTGTACTGAAACAGCTGTTGCACAAATGTTCTGCAGAGACTTCTGAATTTGAGTTTATTCCTTAAATCCTTAAAGATAAAAGTAAGCTGGCAGGAAATCGGCATCAGTTAATTCAGACTTTTTCATGGAGAAAATAATGAAAATTATTTGTTTATTCAGATGAATGATCACTTTCGATGTGGCTGGATTAGTGAGTCATGAGTACTTTTAAGTTTATACTGTGATGGTGTCTTGCAGAAAACAGATACTTGACAAATGCTGATGCACCAATATAGGCAGTCCCCTATATCTAAAAGTGGCTTATGCTAATGAAAGCCACTATTTACATGATTACAAATTGGGATCGCTTTGCCAGATTGAACTCTGTCAAAGGACTTTCAAACATAGCACATGCCACTGTCCCAAAGAATCCCACCTAGCTGATGTATATACTACTGGACATGCTTTTCTCCAGGAAGAAAGCACAACAAAGCACATTCTGCATCCCTGAGAGGAAGCTGTCCACTCAGATCAACTGCTCAAGTTCACAGTAACAAACTTCATAACAGAACAGGGAGAATAGGTGGCTTCCAAAAGCTTTGGCTGGGAGATTTCAGATCAGGACAATAGAATGGAATCTTAGCTGTAAGAGAACTTAGCAATCACTAGTGCAATCCCATTGACCCCAATTCCATTTTCTAGGTAAAATGAAGCCAGCCAGAGTGACGAAATAACCTGGCAAAGGTCACCCAGCCCTTCTGCCTCCCTACTACATGTCTTTTCCTACCCTAGCATTTTCCTTGATACTATTCTCAACTTCCATTTTTCTCCAGGAAAAAAAAAAGCAGAAATATGTTAACTGGAGATATACTAATATTTTAATAGATCACAGAACACTGCCAAAGTCTACATAAAATGAGTTAAACAGCCTGAGTTGAATTTTTGGTGCTGTTATTTAAAAAGGTTCTGTGCTAGACTCTCTTACAAGATAAATAATCATTTTCTCCTTAACCACTTTCAAGTACATACTGGTTTTCAGAAATTTCAGAGCTCAGTAGCCTTTGGGAGTGGGGTGGGGGCAGGAGAGTGGTAGCAAAGGCTCTAATAGTTTTTTTTTTCTTCTTCACTTTCTGCAACAGCTAAAAATTGTTGTAACATAGCAGTTACTTGGAACTGAATTCCTGCCCAAGCCTGTGAGAAACAGAATCCCTTTCAGAAATAATGACTTCACAACACCACCTTAAAACAAATTGTGAGTTATTCCACCTGGAAACCTGACTCCTTCAGAAGTATTGCTTTTGGGAACACTAGTGCTAGGCTCGGGCTGCCTTTCTTCTAAACAGTGTGTGTGAAATGATCAGCATAGCTCAACACAG
This sequence comes from Cheracebus regulus, assembly GCA_963574635.1. Taxonomy (NCBI): domain Eukaryota; kingdom Metazoa; phylum Chordata; class Mammalia; order Primates; family Pitheciidae; genus Cheracebus; species Cheracebus regulus. Next base: position 43,042 of record CAUYQU010061522.1, read on the forward strand.
GTTTTCTAGTAGAGTCAATGGGTAAATAAAAGGAGCCCCAGTTGCAGTAGCAAAATCATTCAGATGGGACGGGATCTAGTGGTCTAAAAGGGATGGAAGACTCCATTTCTTGGAAAATATTATTATAAGCTGCTCAAGCAGCTTCTAACAACCTACACAGAAGGTAGGCAGTGTTACGAAGAGGATAAATTCATTGCCGTTAAGTATTTCACCTGAACATGTGACCTAATGAGGGATCACCTTGGTGTCTAGCTCCTTGTTTGTTCTTAGGTAATTACCATTCATGCATTCATTGATAGAGAGCTGTAGCAAGAAAGTCATTAACTTTCTCCCAACCACTTAAAAATAGCACCTGTCCATGCAAGCGCTGCAAATGTATTCTAATGATTAACTTAAAATGGAGTAGGAGGGAAGAGTCTGAAGAAAGGACAGGGGGCTAGGCACACTGGCTCACATCTGTAATCCCAGCACTTTGGGAGGCCTATGAGGGCGGATCATTCAGTAGTTCAACATTAGCCTGTCCAGCATGGAGAAACCCCATCTCCACTAAAAATAAAAAAATTAGTCAGGCATGTCGGCAAACACCTGTAATCCCAGCTATTCAGGAGCCTGGGACAGGAGAATTGCTTTAACTCTTGAGGTGGAGGTTGCAGTGAGCTGAGATCTTGCCACTGCACACTAGTGTGGGTAACAGAGTGAGACTCTGTCTCAAAAAAAACAAAAAAAAGGGACAGGGGAGATTTTGTATTTAGTAGAGATTTAATGAAGAGTTATGTATAGGGCTTGGAAGTAAATCAGATCATATGTTTAAGAAATTAACCAGCCTCTTAGGTGCCGTGTGTATCGGACACCCTCATTTCCTATCTCGGGGCCTGTTTCAACCCTAAAATCAGAGAGGAAAAGTGCACTCCTCTTCAGTTTAATGAGCAGTCTCTAATTTCCTCCAAGTGTGGAAAAATTTTGCTTCTAAAAGAGAATGGATGTTAACTACCTAAGCTCTTAGTCTGCCCGAATATTAAATACCCCCTTAACTCATTTCCAGTTCCTAATCATGAAGCAATCACTTAAGGCTTGCAGAAACAGATGTCTAACTAAAAAGTTCTTAATTGGTTGACAATAGGCACAGCTTCAGAATTGTTAACTAGAAGTGGAGAAATCACATGGGAGAAGTTTCCTATAATAAGGCACAAAGAGCAGGGCAATTCTATTTAAATTTAAATCTCCGCCCGCTTACTTCAAAAGAAACTACCACTAAGAAAATTGTTGTCTTTTCTTCCCCCTCCAGTCAAATCGACTGCAAGAGCCATTTCCCAAGACCTGGCCTTGGTCTTATTTCTGCCACATCCTAGAAAAACCCATTCCCACAGCTGCTTGCGAAGCAGCTAGCTCGGTGACACTTTGCAGATGCCGAGGCTGCGGGAGCCAGGGAAGTAACTGCCACCTTTCTCTGTCTGAAGGAATAACAGGGTTCCTAGAAGGAGAGAGAAGTTGGAAAAGAGCAGGGTATCTTCATCACCCCCTCTCCGATTCTTGCTCCTTCGAGGGCCAACAAAATTAACCCACCTCTCCCAGCTATAAAATCTAAACCAATAAAACAAGTTGGAAACTGCTGTCCAGTCTTCCCAGGCAGCAGGAGTCCTGAAGCCCCCGCCCCCATCCTCCCCGATCTGGGCAGAATCACAGTCAGAGCATGTCAGCGCCGGAGCGGCCTTTGAAATGCCGAGTCCAACTCCTCAGTTCTGCAGACCCGGGGCGGCGAGGCCCACAGCGGGGAGTGCCCAGGGAGTCCAGACTGCAGCCAGGGGCAGCGGCCGGAGTGGGGTGGAGGGGGGCGCCGGGGCCCAGACCCGGGCGGGGGCGGACTCACGCTCTTGTCGATGTCCAGCTTGAGTTTCTTCTGCGAGATGCTCTTCTGGACCCTCTTGCTGAAGGAGGCGTTGCCCGCGGGCCGGACGCAGCGCTCGCCGTCCTCGATGAGGCAGCAGCTCTGGCCGTAGCCCGGGGCGGCGGCGGGGGCGGCGGGGGGCCCTTCGCGGCTGTCCTCCTCCGTGCTGAAGCCGTTCATCTCCCCGCCCCGGGCCGGTTCCTCTGGGGGAGGGTCCCCGGTAGGCCACTCCGCAGCCGCGCTCGCCGCGGGGCAGGTCGCTGAGACCTCCGCACCCGAGGGTCCCAGAGTCCGTCTCCAGCCCGGGGGCTGCCCTGCCCCGCGACAGAGAGGCCCGGCTCCCTCTGCCCCCGGCCCTCCGCCTCCGGAAGCCCCCTTCCTCCCCGCTCCAGGCCCCGGGGTCGGCTCCCGCGGCTCGCAGGGCCCCGCCGGGGGTCACCCGGAGGCGTCTTCTGCCGGGGGCCCAGAGCCGTAACCCTGCAGCGGGGGCGTCCGGGAGGGCGTCTCAGGAAGCAGCCGCTCCCCAAGGACTCCGGGCCCACGTTGCCAGGGGGTTTCGAAGGCCCCCGCCGGCTCCCGCCTTCTTTCGGCTGCGGGGCAAACTCGCTGCCGGGCAGCTCTCCCGGGGTGGCGCGGCCTCCTCGCGCGGGGCCCGGCCTCGAACCCGCGGCGCCCGGGCCCCGCGGCTCGTCCGGCCCACTCCACCCCTGCAGCCACTCGGCTGCTCCCCGAGTCCCGCGGCAGCCCCTGGCCGCCTGGCAGCCGCCAGCCTAACGCGCCGCACCACAACAGTTCGCTCCCCCCGCCCTGCGCGGGACAGCGGAAGTCCCGCCTTCATGAGGCCATTGGCCGCATTTGCTCTCTGGGCGGGGCCGCCGCTGCCGGTGGCGCGTGCCATTGGGTGTCACCGCCGCCAGTCTCCGGCGCCAGGCTACTTCCTGGACTCTGCTGGGATGGGTTCAAAGTAGAGAAAGTGGAAGAGGAAAGAGTTACCCCGGCGAGGACAGGGAACTGGGCTGCGGACTCTCCGGTCGCCGGGAGGGATGGTGAGCAGAGGCCTGGCTGGATCAAGGGCCAGACTCCAGGAACAGAGGAACACATTTGGGGACAGACAGTAGTAGAGACGCGGGCGGGGACGCTGAGGGACAGACTTGGAGGAGCCGCATATGAGGGGACCTAAAGGGGATAGAGGTGCTCAAGAGAGGGGCGGACGAATAAAACGAAAGGGCCAGGACCAGAGGACTCGCGGACACCTGGGAGGGAGGGTGGTGAAATAGGACGGAAAGCCAGTCATGGCGGGAAAGACAGAGGGACAACCCCATACAGATAACGTGGAAAGACATGCGGAGGAGGTAATAGGGGATCTTGCGAGGTAGTCGCAATATTGGGGGTAGCCGAGAACTTCCAGACTGGAGACGGGGACTAGCTTGGACGGCGCGGAAAGAAAAGGAGAGTGGGAAAGGAGACCCCGAGGGGTTTGGGCGACCCCTCCACTGGGAAGAGTGGGAAGTCCGGATGAGGTCTGGAGGGTGGACTAGGTGAGCTGCGGTCAAGAGGAGGGGGCTGCAGGGGAGATGGAGAGAAGCCTGGGAGTGGGGGCCAGGGGCCAATCTCGGGATCGAGATGGGGAAGAGCTGCGGTGTCTTGGGCCCTCCCTGGAGCTCCAAGCTGTAGTTTATTGCTTTGAGCCCCCAGGTCTGCCAGCGAAGCGACTGAGCCCTGCCAAGCCCCTGCGCTTGGTTTCGGCGCTCAGGGCACCACTTCCCCTCCAGGAAGGGCTGCAGGGTATCCTCTGGTCCAGCACTTCAGTCATGCCACCATCCAACTGGGCAACATGGGGACAGATGAGGTCCGAAGGGCGATGGGACTAGCCCAGGGTAGTGTAGTTATTTAGGGCTGGGCAGCGTTTTATGGGCAGGGAAGAGCGGAGGATGTGTTAGGTGATAGGTGAGCAAGTGTTCCTATTTTCGTAGTACTAGAGGGCATAGAAGGAGCTTCGGGTTTGTGTTCTGTTGAAAAAGGGAAAGCTACCAGTTTCCTTGTTTAGAAGCAGATGCCTGGTGATCTTAAGTTTTGCTCAGTGGCCATAAACGCATTTGTAGCATCTAAACTGGTAATTTCACACCTGGGACAGCCATCGTGAGAAATACACCTACCCGAGATAATATGAAGTACAATGTTGTTCATTATGAGATTATTTATAATAGGAAAAATAAAATAGAACCTCAGGGTTCCAAAAGGGAAGTGGTTAAGTAAACTACCTAAAATCCTCAGAAAGAGATATTGTGCAGTTAGCATTTAAGGTAGTTTCAATATCAATGTAAACATTTTCTGTAGAGAACAAGTCACCATTAATTCTTAAAAGAGTTGATGAGGAGTTGGAGAAATGCTTTTTTTTTTTTTTTCTTAAAAAAAAAAAAAAAAAAGCCTACCGCACCCGGTATTCCCAGGTGGAATCCCATCCAAGTACTAACCAGGCCCAACCCTGCTTAGCTTCTGAGATCAGACGAGATTGGGCGCATTCAGGGTGCTATGGAGAAATGCTTTTTTATAAGGAAAAAAATTGAGGATATGAAATTGCATGTAGGATATGATGTCTATACATCTATGTTTAAAGGAAAAAAAAAACTATTGGTATAAAACATATGCCAAAATACTAATAGTGATTATTTCTGGGTAGCAGGAATATGGTCGATATTTTTCTCCTTTTGTTTAACCTTTGTATTTTCTTTAATAAGCATTATTTTTGTTTTTACCATAAAAAAATAGACTAAACATTAATAGAAAAAAGGCACAGATTAATAGGAGTCTTCCTCCAGAGTTCATATTCTATTCAAAAGTAAATTGTTGTTGAACTCATAGGGTTGGCTATAGGAGGAGGATGAAACAATCCTTGCTCTAAAATGATGTCTCCCATCTGGGGTGCTCAGACATATATGTAGAAAATAGTTGGGTATCTGTGCCAGGCACTGTGTGATGTTGGTTCTAAAGTCAGTTGGTGTAGATCAAACCTCCTTGTTTCCCATATTTTTCTAAACAGCATTTGCATTCAGTGCTAGGCTATTGCTGCACACAGCTTTTTCTGCACCAACTTCCCCTGGCCTAAGGGGATCTGGGACTTTTTCTTAGGTGCTCTATCTCAGTCCTTTAGGTAGTGGCTACTTCTTATATCTGCTGTTCTTGTATTATTTGCATCCTTTTTTCTTTTTACTAGGTAGTTTCTTATAACTGTAGGGGACTACAGTCCCCTATTATAATTGATACGTGTTTATATTAATATTTTCCTGTTCAAATTATTGTAGTGCTTACTCTTTCCTGATTACACCCAGACTGATACCCCCAGCCAACTTCTGTGTGTTTGAGTGTGTGTGTGTGTTTGTGTGTGTGTGTGTGTGTGTGTGTGTGTGTGTGGTGGCAGGGGGCTCATGCTTGTAACCATTCTTTTTTTCTTTTTTGATACTGAGTTTCACTCTTGTTGCCCAGGCGGGAGTGCATGGCACTGTCTCGGCTCACCGCAACCTCCACCTACTGGGTTCAAGTGATTCTTCTGCCTCGGCCTCCCAAGTAGCTGGCGTTACAGGCATGCAGCACCACAGCCAACTAATTTTGTATTTTTAGTAGAGATGGGGTTTCTCCATGTTGGTCAGGCTGGTCTTGAACTCCTGACCTCAGGTGGATCCACCTGCCTCACCCTCCCAAAGTACTGGGTTTACAGGCGTGAGCCACCATGCCCAGCCAACTTGTAGCCATTCTTTATGTATAATTTTGTAGTCTTTATTCAAGGAATACTTTTTCATAATCTTTCCCCATATTACTACGTAGTTTTGACAGTTGCCATTTTTCATGTGGTACAGTGTAGTTGCTGTAGCATAGTACACTGTGGTGCCAAAGACAGTTGGCTTTGCTGTCAGAACTGGGTTCAGATCTGGGGTCCACCCTTTACTTGTTACAATATGTTAGCAAATTATTTCACTTCTTAAATCTGATGAAATAGATGGTGACAAATTCTTAACACTGTGCCTAGAACATCATAAGTGGTTAATAAATGTTAGCTATCATGATTACTACCATAGTTACATTTGCCCTCCCTAGTAATTGGATATCTTTTTTGTGTGGTTCTCTATAATTATTTTTGAACATAAAACTTTTTATTATTGAGGATTATTATTTTTTCTGAGTGCCAGAGGTGGAATTGTGGTCAAAGACCCAAGGTTTTCCAAGGTCTAAGGGCCAAGCTCACTGACTCTTTCTCTTTCTCTTTTCCATTTTTTTCTGCTCCATGTCCTCCCCACCCTCACTCCTTCCATCCAGTGAGGCCCCAGTTGAGAAGTTATCCCGCACCACGCCTTAAAGAATCAGAGTCGGACACCTTGGCCAGGCAGTCACAGTCCTTCAAAAGCTCTTTCCTCTCCTCCTTCTCTCCTCTTTTCCCTTTTGGAGGAATGTGGCATATGGCTCTGGGAGTGATTTCCAATGACTGCCTTTCTTTGGGAACAGGTGGATACTTATGTGTTCAGTGACTGGGTTTCTAATCCTTGGGCGGCCCCTGATTGTATAATAGTGGGTATTTGCTGGGTTTAAACCTGTGGTTCAAACTGTACTGGTCAGTTTCTCTCCAGCAAATCTGTTGGTAGGAACTGACAGGTGGTTACTGGGAGTGGTTAGAGCAGAGGCACTTATGGTGGGTGCTGTCTCCTGTGCTCCCCAGGGCCTGGTAGTTGAGCTTGCCCTTGGGTTCTGTAAGGTACTAATAGATACGTTGGTGTAAACCAAAAGTATTGAGACAGGCCTCACTTTAGAAGGTTTATTTTGCTATGGACTAAGGATGTGCCTGTGACACAGCCTCAGGAGGTCCTGACCACATGTGCCCAAGGTGGGCGGGATATGGCTTGCTTTTATGCATTTTAGGGAGACATGAGAGGTCAATCAGTGTGTATAAGATGTACATTGGTTCCATCTGGAAAGGCAGGACAACTTGATGCTGGGGCTTCAAGGTCACAGGTAGATAAGAGACAACTGGTTGCATTCTTTTGAGTCTTTGCTCAGTCTTTCACTGAATATACAATTTTCATGTCGGGGAGGGGTGAAGGGGGTGGTAGAGGGATAGTCATTTGTGCCTTTGTCCCAGTGAATCTGCATTTTTACATCAACAATAGGGCAGAGGAAGCAACCAGATACCCATTTGTCTCAGGTGAGCAGAGGAATGACTTTGAGTTCTGTCTTTTGTCTCATACCTAAGAAGATAAGCTATCCGTTTACATTTCCAGGGTGAAATTCAACAGAACTGTTTTAGGGTAAAGATCTTAAGGCCCATGAGGAATTTCCTTGTGGGCAGTTTGTGAGGGTGGCCTGTAGCTTTTTTTTTTTTTTTTTTTTTTTTTTAAATCTTTGCAGTTATCTAATTTAGGAATAAAATAAGAGGTAGGTTTGCCTAATGCAGTTTCCAGCTTGACTTTTCCCTTTGGCTTAGTGATTTTGGTGTCCTGAGATTTATTTTCCTTTCACATTGTTTGTCCTGGCAGTTCTGCAAGGACAAGGAACTGTCTATATGGGTCATCATAGTGTCCAATGTCCAGGACTTGATTAATATTTGCTGAATGGATAGATAGATGCATGATGGATGACTTGACCTCTGGAATCAAGAGGCAGTACAGCATAATGGTTGGGATAAATCCACATATAATCAGTTTATGCTGGAATCCTGGCTCAGCCACTGACTAGCCTGGGAGCCTTGGGAAAATTACATGTCCTTAGTATGCATTGGTTTCCTCATCTGTAAAATGGGGATCATAGTAACCCTCAGGATTGTTGTGAAGACTGTCTGAGTTATTAAACAGTTATTAGATATAAAAATGCCTGTCACATATTGGCTACTCTATAAACATTATTATTGGCTAAATTAGTCATAATTAGGTTTAGCAAGTAACAGGAAACCCCAAATTAAGCTTATATTTTTCTCTCATCATCAGGGATTCTAGAGGTTATCAGATTGTTTTCCTCAGCATCAGGGGCCAAGGCTTCTCTTTGGTTAGTTTGCCATGTCTGACTTCCATTCCCAAGGTCACATCACTGAGCAAGGTGGCTGCTGGGACTCCGTCTACTAAGGCATTCTAGCCAGGAGGAAGGAGGAAGGGCAGAGGAAGGGGCTCACCCTTGTTCTTTAAGGATACTTCCCAGAAGTTGTAGGTGAGCCTCCCACTTTGGCCAGAATTTCGCCATACCTAACAAGGGGAAGGGAACATTGGGAAATGTAGCCCTTATTCCTAGTGACTGTATGCCCAGGTGAAAACAGAGGGTTCTACTACATGTGGAGACGGGTGGAATATATATGGGGCTCCACCAGCTGCTCTGCCATACCTCTTTTTAGAATTTCCCCATCTCTTAAATTCTGGGAGTGTGTCTTGGTTAATTTTGGTTCTGTTTCTCTGGAGAACTCTGACTAATCTGGGCGGCCAAGACCTGTGGTTTTTGATACAGGGACCACTGCAGTCTCGGCATTTTGCCATTTGTCAAGTTTCTGAATCTTTTTTTTTGAGACTGAGTCTCTTTTTGTTGCTCAGGCTGGAGTGCAGTGGCACAATCTTGGCTCACTGCAGCCTCCACCTCCCAGGTTCAAGCAATTCTCCTGCCTCTGCCTTCTTAGTAGCTGGGATTACAGGTGCCTGCCACCACACCTGGCTAATTTTTGTATTTTTAGTAAAGACAGGGTTTCACCGTGTGGGCCAGGCTGGTCTCGAACTCCTGGTCTCAAGTGATCCACTCTCCTCAGCCTCCCAAAGTACAGGGATTACAGGCGTGACGACTGCACCTGGCTAAGTTTCTGAATCTTAACAATGTTCTCTGCAGCTTGCATTGCAGGAACTGCTACTGTCTCCAACAGAGTACCGCCCAGTCTCTATAGGAAATATTTCCAGGTTCCAAACCGAGCTCTACATCACAATCACATAGGGAACTTTAAAAAAAACTACAAAAATTTCAGGCCTCATCTCAGCCCTCCTAAATAAAATCTTAGTGGAAAGAGTATGAGGCTCTGAAATCTACATTTTAAAACACATTAATCTATGGATGATTCTTAATGCACCTTAAAGGTGAAGACACCCTACTTTAAAAAGTGTAATAAATCTTCATTGGAGGCAGTTATCTCTTCTAGTGTAACTAGCCTACTCACTTTCTTTCAAACAGATGTGTTTTCTTATGTATACTCTTTTGCTTTCAATGCTCCCTGACTTAGACTCACTGGCTGTTGGACTCAGAAAGGGTCTTAGGAAACCAATCCTTTATTTAAGCCTATGGGATCTGCGTTCAGCAAGGTTGAGCAACAAGTCTAAGCACACACAGTGATTAGTGGCTATTAGGATTGAAAATGTATATGGTGGCAGCATTTGCTAGGATTATCTTTAAAATCTCCCTTTCCCCAAATTAAGAGGCCATTAAGGGGTTATACACAATTTATTTGCCGAGTTAGGGCAGTTCCATCTATAGCCTCCACATGCTCCACCCCTCTACTAGGTATTGGCCTTCAGGGCTGGGTACACTTGCATTCTCTTGATATCCTTTCCCTAGATGATACTAGGTTTCCTTACAACCACCATATGTTAATGTTTCCTGTCAATAAATATCCGAAGACTTGTGCGTAAAACGACAGATTTGAAAGTGAAATAGATTGGCTGCCATTAGCAATATTTGGGAAAAATTCTAGTCTCTTTGTTGGGGGAGTACATCTGTAACTCCAGAAAGGAAATAGGAATACATATTCAGGAATGAAGAAATGAATACTGCACAGAAGCTTCTATGATCCTGTTCTGCTTTGTGTAGGATTTAAGGTTCTTGAAATAGCCAAGTGAATCTGATTTGCTACATTTATACGTTTAGGTAATTAATTTACAACAGTTGCTTAAATGCTTAGGAAGATTTTGCTTTTTAGATTTGTAAGTCTGCCCTACTGGGCATTTAAAGTGTTTAAGAAAATCAGGCATATTAAATTGATAATTGTAGTTTTAAACGTCTAAGGAAATTTGATTAATTAAGGCGGTAAGTCTATTAAATGTTAAGGAGAATAGAATCTACTAAACTTAAGAATTAACTGTAATCAAAGAACAAGTGAAAGTGATTGTTCTTATCTTTATACAAGAAATTACTAGATTTAAAATGGAATAACAAGATTTATAAGTTGAATTTCAAGTCTTTAAGAAAAGCTAGGTTTTTAAATGGACAACTTGAGTCAGTGACTAAGATTCCTGTCCAAACCTAAACCTACCCCCAGATATTTAAAGCCATAGGTCAATAACTCTCAGTTTTATAGTTCCAGCTGAGACCTCTCCTTTGAACTCCAGACAGCAACATTCAACTGCTTGCTTGGGGTGCTCCAGAGGCATCACAGACCAAGGTGTTCAAGCCAAAACATTCTCTGACTCCAAATCCAGACTCTATAAACTGTGCCAGCTGTACCACCCTTGATTCCCTCTCATCACACCCTGAGACCACTCATCATTGAGGCCATTTTCTTCTATCTCCAATAGATATATTTAAAATCTGTCCTTTTGCTTCATTTCCCACAGTTAGCAGTCCATTCCAGGCTACCATCACCATTTTCCTGAAGTGAATGCCTCCAACTTGGTCCCTAAGCTGTTCTACCCAGCGAGGTCTACACAAACCAGACCATGCTCCCTCCCACTTAAAGCCCCTCATAGCTTTCCAGTGCATTCTGACAGTGCTCTCTGTACCTCTTCGCCCTGTCCCACAATGCTTGAGCTTTCTTATTCTTTTTTTTATGAGACAGGGTCTCACTCTGTTGCCCAGTCTGGATTATAGTGGTGCAATCATGGCTCACAGCAGCTTTGACATCCTGGGCTCAAGCGATCCCCTCATCTTATCTCCTGAGTAGCTGGGACTACAGGCATGTGCTACCAGGCTACTTTTTTATAATTTTGGAGAGGGGGTTTCCCTGTGTTGCCCAGGCTGGTCTGAAATTCTTGGGCTCAAGTGATCCACCTGCCTTAGCCTCCCAAAGTGCTGGGATTACAAGTGTGATTCACTTCTGGCATTTTTTTTTTTTTTTTGAGACAGGGTCTCACTCTGTTACCCAGGCTGGAGTGCAATATTATGATCATAGCTCATTGCAGCCTCCAACTCCTGGGCTCAAGTGATCTTCCTGCCCCAGCCTCCCAAATAGCTGGGACTACAGGCACATGCTACCGTGCTCAGCTAATTTTTAATTTTTTTTATATAGAGATGGGGTGTCCCTATGTTGCCCAGGCTGGTCTCAAATTCCTGGGCTCAAGCAGTTATCCCACCTCAGCCTCCCAAAGTGCTGGGATGCTTGGGGTGAACCACAGCACTGGGCCTGCCTTATTCTTCCTTAAATTTCTCAAATAAGCCGTCCTCTTTCCTACCTTAAAGTCTTGCATTTGCAGTTTCCTTGGCCTGGAATGCCATTTCCTTCTTGCTGGCTCCATTCTTTAGATTTCAAATGTCACCTCCACAGAGAACCTTATCTGATTAAAAGGAGTTGGATCCCCACAACTACCACTATTTTCTATCCAGTGTCTTTTCTTATTAGCATTTATCACAATATGAAATTATTCTGTTTTGTTATTCTGCAAGTGTTTCTCCTGTTAGAATATAAAAGCTCCCTGTCTCAAAAAAAAAAAATGCTCATTGCACTTAAAAAAAAATATTTTTTGAGACTGGGTCTCACTCTGTCACCCAGGCTAGAGTGCAATGGCACAATCATAGCTCACTGCAGCCTTGACTTCCTAGGCTCAAGCAATGCTCTTGCCTCAGCCTTCCTAGTAGCTGGGACTACAGGGGTGTGCCACCATATCTGGCTTATTTTTAGTTTATTTTTTTGTAGAGATAGGGTCTTGCTATGTTGCCCATGCTGGTCTTAAACTCCTGGCCTTAAATAATCCTCCTGCTTCCACCTCCCAAAACACTGGGATTGCAGGCATTAGCCACAACACCCTGCCATGTGGTACTTTTGAGATTACTTGAGGATGTGTACATGTACAGAGTGGCAAAGAAAATTTGAGTTGTCCAACATGCATTGTCACAGACTGAATATTTATGTCCCCTTCTGAATTCATATGTTGACATCCAAATCCCCAATGTGATGACACTGGGAGACAGGGCCTTTGGTAAGTGATTAATTAATGAGGGTGGAGTCCTAATGAATGAGATTAGTGCCCTTAAAAAAGACACTCTGCAGAGCTCTCTCCTTCTTGTCCACTATATGAGTACGTAGTGAAAAAATGGCAGTCTATGATCCAGGAAGTGGGCTCTTACCTGAAACTGACTGCCAAAACCTTGATCTTGCACTTTCCATCTTCCAGGACTGTGAGAAATAAATTTCTTTTTTCAACCAGTTTATGTTATTCTGTTATACCAGCGTGTAGACACACACGTTGACAGCTAAGGTTGAACCAGAGGACATCTGCCTTCTTGTTTCAGCACTCATACTGTAAACAGGTGTCCTTTGGTGGTTTATTGAATGCTACATTTTTCATATTTTTATGCTTTTTGTTGGTGATTTTGGTTTATACGGTGCCCAAGCCTAGGGCTGAAGTGCTGTCTAGTGTTCCTGAGCACAAGAAGACTGATTTTCCCTATAAGGGAAAATATATGGGTTGAAGAAGCTTTGTTGAGGCATGAGTCATAGTGCTATTGGCTGTGAGTTCAATTTAATGAATCAGTGATAAATATTAACTAAGGTGTCTCTAAATAGAAATGCATATAAAACAAAGTTATGTCTTGATTGCTTGATTAAAACGTGATCAGAGGCTTGCAGGAACGTAGCCCTGTACTTCCCCTAGGGGCGATAGTTCAGTATTGTGTTCATGGTGACTTACAGAACATAACTACCATGAATTGTGACAATTGACCCTTGTAATTGTCATCTTACAGAACATAACTACCATCAATCGTGACAATTGTAAGTCAGGATACGTGCCATGCGAAGAGCTACAGAGGAGCTGAGACTGATTAAGAATGATGATGGGGGGACATCTATTCTTAATAGGATGGGCAAGGAAGCCTCTTGGGGGAGGTGACAGTTAAGCTGAAACCTAAAGGATGAAGCTGCAGAGCATGAGGGAGAGCATTCCAAGCCAAGGGAACATGGTCTGAAGGTGAGAAAGCCTTGGACTCTGTGGGAACTGGGACCTGCCAGGAGGTGATGGAGAAGCAGGCAGGGGTCAGCCCCAACAGGCCTTTTGGTTACCTGCAGGGCAGTGGTAATCAGGTTATTCTCTTTGTATTTGTGTGGGGACTCATCTGTTCTCATCACTAGGCTATAGAGGTTGCAGATCATCCCTTATGTCTAGGGCCTAGGACAGAGCTGGGACCAATCACTGTGGGTACAAAACACGAAACTCCATGGGCCCACATACCAATTTCAATTGTGTTTGTTGATTAAATGACCAAGCCCTGGGATTCTGTTTCTGCAGCTCTGAAGAAATCATAGCAGGGATTTTTCCCAGATCCCAGAGAAACCCAGAATTCAGGCCTCTGCTTCCCAGGCTGACTGACAGGCCAATGGTGTGGGGTAGGTGCTTAGCTCTGGGCTTTCATAAAGGCATACCTGCCATCCTCTTCCTCCTACCCCTAAGCGGGAGCTGGCAGGAGATCAGACGCTACTTGGATTCCAAGAAGCTCATGAACAAAGGCTGTAAAGTTGCTAAGAAACTGCCTTTCTGAGAGTTCACCATGTGTTTTTTTGTTTCCATGGCGTGTGTGAGTGTGAGTGTGAGTACATACAGGGCTGTTACTCTGCCAGCCCTGAGTGAAGTCATACTCGAAGGGAAGAACTTAGGCTGCTGTGCGGCACCACCATGAACCCTATGTGTCCCTAAGCTGGGCAGACCAGGCATTGAGGATAACAAAAGTGGAGCCAGCTGCCCGAAGCAAGAGGTTGGCAGAGCTGTGTGCAGCTGCAGCAAGGAAGCCTTGGATGCTCAACGTTGTACCCACTTACAGCAAAAACCAAGAAGCCCTGGGTTGGGAGACACCAATAACAGAACTGGGAGGGAGTCCCACCCCTACTCCCCAGCTGAGCTTGGAAAGTAATTTCTTAACAAAACCAGGTCATTGCAAAATACAAGATGCAAGATTTATAGGACTCTTGAGTGCAGGCTGACCGTTATCTAACTTGCCTCTTTCTCCCTATTCTCATGTAGAGAATCCAAAGCCTAGGGAGGAGAAGGAACTTTCTCAGTGGGAGACAGCATAGAACAAATTCAGGAGCTCAGTCTGTCAGAAGAGCTATGTGCTGTGAGTGGAGGAAAAAAAGGCATGATGTGTATCTGAAACTATAGTACTCATCCATTTGTCCATTCAGTAAGTACTTATTGAGCCTCTACTAAGTTCCAGGATCCCTTAAGCCCCAGTTCCAACCAAACTTGGAGCAAAGCAGAACCCCAAACTTTGAGCAAATTGCCAGCTTCTCTGATTGTTTCCCAGTAGTATGCCACTGCCAACCACCACCACCACGGCATCACCACCACCACCACAAATCTCACCCTCTGTCTAGCCCAGCATCTTAGATACCTCGGATTCTATTCTTGCTTGCAGTCTTGGAAGGAGGAGGAGCTAAAATGAGTGAGAAATGTAATACTTCCTCCCATTCTTCCACCAGCTCAAGGAAAGACCTTGCCCACCCCTCCAGTGGTCAGAGTATTTGAGGAGGGCCAGTTGCCCTGGTTCACTCTGGGTGCTTATTATGTGCCAAGCAGTGGAGTAATAAGTCACTTCCTGGCTCTAGAGATCAGTCAAGGGCACATCTGGTAATCTTACTGTGCCCAGTTTTAAACCCTTTAATGGTTCCCATTACTCTTAAAATAAAGATCAGAGTCTCCTTAACATGGCCCACAAGGGCCTATGGGGCTGGCCTCTGCCTGTCCTCTCCCTGTTCTCCTCCCACTCGCCGCTCCAGCCTGCCTGCCTTTCATGCCTGAAATACTCCCTCCGTGGGGTCTTTGCACATGCTGGCCCCTGTATGTGGAATAGTCTCCCCCACTTTTATTTCCTTTTTTATTTTTTCCTAGTAAAAGGGTTTAATCTTTTTCAGGCAATGCGTAAACATTTTGGAAGTAAATATAGATGAAAGTTTATCTTATTCATTGGTGGAAAAGTATTTTTAAACAAAACAAAGTTACAAAAGAAAATAATGATACATTTAGCCACATAAAATTTGTTCAAATAAAATTAAAAAATGCAAATATAATACGGGGCTTTAACATCTACATATAATATAACATTCTTGTGTGTTGACAATAAAGGAACTAAAACTTTAAGAAATGTATAGTGAAAGATACAGGCCAGGCTCATGCCTGTAATCCCAGCACTTTGGGAGGCTGAGGCGGGCAGATCACTTGAGGTCAGACCAGCCTGCCCAAAATGGTAAGACCTTGTCTCCACTAAAAATACAAAAATTAGCCAAGTGTGGTGGCACATGCCTGTAATCCCGGCTACTCAGGAGGCTGAGGCATGAGAATCGCTTGAACCCAGGAGTCAGAGGTTGCAGTGAGCGAAGATTGAGTCACTATACTCCATCCTGGGTGACAGAGTGAGACTCTGTTCCCCAACTCCCCCCCGCCCAAAAAACAGATAAAATTCACATACCATAAAATTCCCTACTTTAAAGTGTACAATTCAGTGGTTTTTAGTACATTTACAAAGTTATGCAACCATCACCACTTCTTTTTAAATTTGTTTATTTGTATAAGTTTATGGAGTAAAAGTGTCATTTTGTTACAAGCATAGATTACATAGTGGTCCAGTCAGGGCTTGTAGTGTATACATCACTCAAGTAATATACATTTTGCCCATTAGGCAGTTTCTCATCTTTCACCCCCTCCTAACTCTCACCCAATGGAGACCTTCTGAGTTTCCATTGACTGTTACTTCACACTCAGTTTCCATGTGTACACATTATTTAGCTCCCACTTACAAGTGAGAACATGCAACATTTGTCCCTGTGTCTGACTCATTTTATTTGAGTTAACGGCCTCTACCTCCATGTTGCTGCAAGGGACATTATTTCATTCCTTTTTATGGCTCAATAGTATTCCATTTGTGTGTGTGTGTGTGTGTGTGTGTGTGTGTGTGTGTGTGTGTGTGTGCGTGCACATATATATATATATGAAATACTAGTGTATGTGTGTGTATATACAGACATATGTATACACATATGTATATACAAACACACACACACACACACACACACACACAATCATTATTCAGTCATCTGTTGATGGACATGTAGGTTGATTCCTATCTTTGGTATTGTGAGTAGTGCAGGTATCTTTTTGATATAGTGATTTCTTTTCCTTTAGGTAAATACTGTTTTCCATAAATGTTATAGTAATTAACATCCCCAGCAACAGTGTATAAGAGTTTCCTTTTCTTGGCCGGGCGCAGTGGCTCACGCCTGTAATCCCAGCACTTTGGGAGGCCAAGGCAGGTAGATTGCCTAAAGTCTGGAGTTTAAGACCAGCCTGACCAACATGGTGAAACCATGTCTCTACTAAAAATACAGAAACTAGTCAGGTGTGGTGATAGGTTCCTGTAATCCCAGCTACTGAGGAGGCTGAGGCAGGAGAATTGCTTGAACCTGGGAGGCATAAGTTGCAGTGCCATTGCACTCCAGCTAGGGCAACAAAAGGGAAACTCTCTCAAAAAAAAAATATATATATATATATATAGATAGATAGATAGATAGATAGATAGATAGATAGTTTCCTTTGTTCTAAATTCTGGCCAACATCTGTTATTTTTTTTGTTTTTTCAGTAACAGCCATTCTAATTGATGTAAGATGATCCTTCCCTTCCCTCCCTCCCTCCCTCCCTCCCTCCCTCCCTTCCTTCCTTCCTTCCTTCCTTCCTTCCTTCCTTCCTTCCTTACTTCCTTTCCTTCCTTTCCTTCCTTCTTTCTTTGATGTTGCTCTGTTACCCAGGCTGGAGTGCAATGATGTGATCTCGGCTCACTGCAACCTCCGCCTCCTGGGTTTAAGCAATTCTCCTACCTCAACCTCCCGAGTAGCTGGGACTACAGGTGCATGCCACCATGTCCAGCTAATTTTTGTATTTTTAGTAGAATTGGGGTTTCACCATGTTGGCTAGGATGGTCTCCATCTCTTGACCTCCCAAAGTGCTGGGATTACAGGCCTGAGCCACTGCACCCTGCTGTAAGGTGGTATTTCGTTATTTGATTTTAATTTGCATTTCTGTGATGATTGGTGATGTTGAATTTTTTCATATGCGTGTTGGGCATTTGCTTTTCTTCTTTTGAAAAATGATTTCATATCCTTAGCCCACTTTTTGATGATTCGTTTGGTTGTTGTTGAATAGTTTGAGTTCCTTGAAAATTCTGGATATTAGTCCCCTGTCGGATGTATAGTTTGCAAATATTTTCCCCCACTCTGCAGGTTGTCTGTTCACTCTTTTGCTATACAGAGATTTTAAAAGTCTCATTTGTCTATTTTTGTTTTTGTTGTCTGTGCTTTTGAAGTCTCAGTCATGAATCATTTGCCTAGATCAATGTCTAGAATAGTTTCCCCTAGTTTTTCTTCTAGTATTTTTATAGTTTCATGTCTCACATTCAAGCCTTTAATCCATTTTGAGTTGATTTCTGCATGGTGAAAGATAAGGGTCCAGTTTCGTTCTTCCACATGTGGCAGTCCAATTTCCCCAGCACTGTTTATTGAAAAGGCTGCCCGTTTTGCAGTGTATATTTTTGTTGATTTTGTCAAAGATCAATTGGTTGTAGACATGTGGCTTTATTTCTATGTCTTCTATTTTGTTCCATTGATCTATGTGTCTATTTTTATGCAAGTACCATCCCATTTTGGTTATTATAGCCTTGTAGTATAATTTGAAGTCAGGCAATGTGATCCCTCCAGCTGTGTTCTTTTTGCTTAGAATTGCTTTGGCTATTTGGGCTCTTTTTTGGTTTCATATAAACTTTAGATTTTTAAAAAAATTCTGTGATGACATTTTTATTTTAATGGGATTGCATTGAATCTGTAGATTGCTTTGGGCAGCGTGGTCATTTTAATGTTATTAATTCTTCTGATCCATGAGCATGAGATGTTTTGCCATTTGTTTGTGTCATCTACAACTGCTTTCCTCAGAGCTTTGTAGTTTTCCTTGTAGATATCATTCCTCTCCTTGGTTAAATATATCCCTAGAATTTTTTGATTGATAGTTTGTAGCTGCTGCAAATGAAATTGTCCTTTTGATTGATTCTCAGTTAAATTGTTATTGGTGTATAGAAATGCCACTGATTTTTGCACATTCATTTCGTTTCCTGAAACTTTACCAAATGCATTAGTCAAATCTAAGAGTTTCTTTGGTGGAGTCTATAGAGTTTTCTAGGTATAAGGTCTTACCATCAGTGCATAGGGATGATATAACTTTTTTCTGTTCCTATTTGGATATGTTTCATTTTTTTCTCTTCCCTGATTGCTCTGGCTAGGACTTCCAGTACTATGTTGAATAAGAGTGGCATCATTACTTCTTAATTCCAGAACATTTTTATCACCTCAGAAAGAAACCCAAACTTATTAGTAGTAATTCCCAATTCTCTCCTCCCACTATTCCTGACAATCATCAGTGACCTTTGTGCCTGGCATCTTTCACTTAGTGTAATGTTTTCAAGGCTCATCCATGTTGTAGCATGTATTAACATTTCATTCCTTTTTATGGCTGAATATTCCATTGTATGGACATATGACATTAATTCATACATTCACCAGTTGATGGACATTTGGCTTGTTTCCACTTTGGTTATTATGAATAATGCTATGAACATTCCTGCACAAGTTTTGAGTAAATGTTTTCATTCTCTTGGATTATATACATAGGAGTGGGATAGTTAGGTCATATGGTAATTCTGTGTTTAACTTTTTGAGTTATGTCAAAGTTCAATATGTCAAACTGTTTTCCATAACAGTTATACAATTGTACATTCCTAACAGTAATGTGTGAGGTTTCAGATTTCTTCACATCCTCCCTAACGCTTATTATTTTCCATCAAAATAAAGTATAGCCATCCTAGTGGGTGTGAAATGGTATATCACTGTGGTTTCAATTTGCACTTCCCTAATGCCTAATGACATTTGAGGTCTTTTTATGGGCTATTTATATATATTTCATGGCTGTTTGTATATCTTCTTTGAAGAAATGTGTGTTCAAATCTTTGCCCATATTTCAACTGGGCTATTCATCTTTTCATTGTTTTATTGCCAGAGATTCCTTTATATTGACCAGACCCTTGTCAAATATGATTTGAAAATATTTTCTCATTCTACGAGTTTTCTCTCTTCTTTTCACTTCTTTTTCTTTCTTTTCACTTATTTTTCTTTCTGCAACCTCTGTCTCCCAGGTTCAAGTAATTCTCCTGCCTCAGCCTCTTTTCTTTTCTTTCTTCAAGGCAGAGTCTTGCTCTGTCACCCAGGCTGGAATGCAATGGCATGATTTTGGCTCACTGCAACCTCCATCTCCTGGGTTCAAGTGATTCTTCTACCTCAGCCTCCAGAATAGCTGGGATTACAGGCATGCACCACCATGCCTGGCTAAATTTTGTATTTTTAGTAGAGATGGGGTTTCACCTTGTTGGTCAGGCTGTTCTTGAACTCCTGTCTTGAAGCGATCTGCCTGCCTCAGCCTCCCAAAGTGCTGGGATTATAGGAGTGAGCCACTGAACTTGGCCTCTTTTTACTTTCTTAATAGTGTCCTTTGAGGCACAATAGTTTTAAATTAGAGTTTAATTTAATTTAAAAATTATTATTATTTTTTTGAGATGGAGTCTTGCTTTGCCACCCAGGCTGGAGTGCAGTGGCATGAACTTGGCTCACTGCAACCTCTGCCTTCCAGGTTCAAGCAATTCTTTTGCCTCAGCCTCCTAAGTAGCTGTGATTACAGGTGCACATCACCATGCCCGGATAATTTTTGTATTTTAGTAGAGATGGGGTTTCACCATGTTGCCCAGGTTGGTTTCAGACTCCTGACCTAAGCTGATCCGTCCACCTCTGCCTCCCAAAGTGCTGGGATTACACGTGTCAGCCACCACGCCTGGCCCAATTTATTTATTCTTTAGTTGATTGTGCATTTAGTATGTATTTAAGAAACCATTGTCTAATTTAAGGTCACAAAGATTAATATTTATGCTTTATTCTATAAATTTTTTAGTTTTCACTCCTATACTTAGGTCTTTTATCCATTTTAAGGTAATTTTTGTATGTAGCGTGAGGTAAGGGTACAAATCCAGTCTTTTGTATGTGGATATACAATTGTCCTAGTGCCATTTATTTATTTATTTTGAGATGGAGTCTCACTCTGTTGCCCAGGCTGAAGTGCAGTGGTATGCTCTTGGCTCACTGCACCCTCTGCCTCCTGGGTTCAAGTGATTCTCCTGCCTCAGCCTTCCATGTAGCTGAGACTACAGGTGCCCACCACCATGCCTGGTTAATTTTTATATTTTTAGTAGAGACAGAGTTTCACCATGTTAGCCAGGCTAGTTTTGAACTCCTGACCTCAGGTAAGCTGCCAGCCTCGGGCTCCCAAAGTGCTGGGGTTACTTACAGGTGTGAGCCAACATGTCTGGTCTGTCCTAGTGCCATGTTTTGAAAAGACTGTGCTCTCTTGATCGAATGGTTTTGATACCATTGTTAAAAAGCAATAGCCTATAAATATGTGAGTTCTGGACTTTCAATCCTATTCCATTGATCTATATGTCTATCCTTATGTGTGTAGCACACTGTCCGCATTACTGTATCTTTGTAGAAAATTTAGGAATTAAAATGTGTAAGTCCCCCAGATTTGTTATTCTTTTTTGAGATTTTTGTGGCTATTCTGGATCATTTGCATTTCCATATAAATTCTAGAATCAACTTGTCCATGTCTACAAAAAAGGCATTGCATTTTTTTTTTTTTGAGACAGAGTCTTGTTCTGTCTCCCAGGCTGCAGTGCAGTGGCACGATCTCAGCTCACTGCACCCTCCAGCTCCTGGGTTCAAGCTGGTCTCCTGCCTCAGTCTCCCCAGTAGCTCGGATTACAGGCATGCACTGCCGTGCCCAGCGGATTTTTATATTTTTGGTAAAGGTGGAGTTTCATCATGTTGTCTAGGCTGGTCTTGAACTACTGATCTTAGGTAATCCACCTGCCTCCACCTCCCAAAGTGCTAGGATTACAGGTGTGCACCCGGCCAGCATTGACAAATTTGATGGAGAGTTCATTGAATCTGTAGATTAGCTTGGCAAGTACTGTGATCTTTTTTTTTTTTTTTTTTTTTTTGTCCTGAGACAGACTCTCACTCTGTCACCCAGGCTGGAGTGCAGTGGTGTGGTCTTGGCGCATTGCAACCTTTGCCTCCCGGGTTCAAGTGAGTCTCCTGCCTCAGCCTCCTGAGTAGCTGGGATGACAGGCGCCCGCCACCATGCCTGGCTAATTTTCATATTTTTTAGTAGAGACGGGGGTTTCACCATGTTGGCCAGGCTGGTCTTGAACTCCTGACCTCGTGATCTGCCCACCTCAGCTTCCCAAACTGCTGGGATTACAGGCATGAGCCACCTCGCCTGGCCAGTACGGTGATCTTAATATTGTTTTCTGGTTCATGAGCAGGAAATGTCACTTTCTTAGATCTTCTTTAACATCCTTCAACAATGTTTTGTAGTCTTCAGTCTTGCACTTATTTGGCTAAATTTATTCCTAAGTATTTTATTCTCCCCAATTGATGTTATAAATGATTTTCCCTTCTTGTTTTGTTTTGTTTTTTGAGACACAGTCTCACTTTGTCACCTAGGCTGGAGTGCAGTGGTGTGATCTTGACACACCGCTGCCTCAACCTCCTGGGCTCAAGGTATCTTCCCATTTCATCCATAGCTGAGACCACAGATGTGCACCATTATACCTGGCTAATTTTTTAATTTTAATTTTTTTTTTTTGTAGAGACAGGGTCTCACTATGTTGCCTATGCTTGTTTTGAACTGGGCTGAAGTGATCTACCTGCCTTAGCCTCCTAACGTGTTGGGATTATAGGCGTGAGCCACTGTGCCCAGCCATGATAGATTTTCTTAATTTAATTTTTGTTCATTTTCAGTGTAGAATACAACTTATTTTTTCTTGGTCAGAAATACAACTTATATTTTCTTGGTCAGTCTAGCTGAAAGTTTGCCCATTTTTGCAGACTACCCTTTTCAAAAACCAACTCTTGGTTTCATTGATTTTTTTTTTTCTATTTGTCTAATCTCTTTAATTGATTTCTTTTCTAATCTTTATTATTGCCTTCTGTTTGCCTGGGGTTTCATTTGCTCTTCTTTTTCTAGTTTCCTAAGGTGGAAGTTTGGATTAACTTAAATTTTTCTTAAGTATAGGCATTTATAGCCATAAATTTCCTTCTGAGCACTGAGTTTTCTACATCCCATAAATTTTGATATGTCATGTTGTTATTTTCATTTGTCTTACATTATTTTCTAATTTCCCTCGGAATCCTTTTTTGACCCATTGGTCATTAACAGTGTTTGTTTAATTTCCATATATTTTAAAATTTTCCCCCATTTTCTGTTACTGATTTCTAATTACATTCTGTTGTGGCTGAAGAACCTATTTTAGTTCAGTTTTTTTACAATCTACTGAGTCTTGTTTTATGACCTAGCATATGCTCTGTCCTGGAGAATGTCTGATGTGCACTTGAACTCTGTTGTTGCTCTATTCCTTTCTTCCTGTTTGTGTTGTATGGTATTCTGCCGTGGATGGGTGGAGTGTTCTATAGATGTTAGTTCTAGTCAGTTTACAGAATTAAGTTTTGTATTTCCTTACTGATTTTATGTCTACTTGTTCTATTCATTATTAAAAGTGAGGTACTGTAGTGTGCATCTATTCTTGTCAAATAATTATTTCTTCTTTTAGTTCTGTCAGTTTTGGCTTCATGTGTTTTGGGCTCTGTTGTTAGGTGCACATATATTTTTAGTTGTCAATCTTCTATCTTTTTGACCCTTTATCATTATAAAATGTCCTTCTTTACCTCTAGCAAAACTTTTTGTCTTAAATTCTGTTTTGCCTGCCATTATAACCACTGCAGCTCTTTGTTGGTCACTGTTTGTGTGGAATATCTTTTTTCCACTTCTAAATTTTCAATTTATTTGTGTCTTTATATCTAAAGTGTATCTCTTGTAGACAACTTATAGTTGGGCCATATTTGAATCCATTCTGTCAATCTATGCTTTTTATATGGAGAGTTGAATCTATTTACATTAATGCAATTACCAATAAGGAAGGACTTACTTCTGCCATTCTGCTGTTTGTTTATGTTTTATATCTTTTTTGCTCCTCAGTTCCTCCATGACTACTTTCTTTTGTGTTATTTTCTAGAGTACTATTTTGATTCCCTTCTTTCTCTTTTTAAAAACTACATATTTTTGAGTTATTTTCTTAGTTGTTGCCCTGGGGGTTAAAATTAACATCTTATTTAAAAAAATTCTGGCTCAGAATTGTAAAATTCTTCCCATTTCTGCTAGTCCTTTTAAAAATTCTGGTTCAGAATTTTTAAAATTCAGAATTAAATTCAACTTAATTTCAGTAGTATACAGCAACTTTGCTCTTATATAGCTTTGTCCCTTTCCTCTTCCTCTTTCTTGTTAGTTATTGACATATAGATTACATCCTTACACACTGTGTGCCCATCAATAGATTTATAATTATTGATTTATACAATTTGCTTTTAAATCAGCCAGGAGAAATAAGGAGTTACAAACAAAAAAATCCCTTATCTATACTGTCTTCTATATTTACCTATATAGTTATTTTGACCAGTGCTTTTCATTTCTTTATGTGGATTTGAATTACTGGGTTTACCCAATGGGAGGCAGTGAGTAGCAGATGACTGGAAGGTAGAAAAGGAGAAAGGACAGGGTATGTATTCCTCCCATCTCCTCTGGTTTTGGCAGTAGGTGCAATTTACTACCTGCAGCTGCAGATCCCACTGGGAAGCCCCTGTACCTGGCTACAGCTTTCCCTGCATTCTGGTAACACCACTGCTTCTTGCTTTTTCAGGCTTAGGAGTAGTAACAGCTTCCCATTTCTGCTAGTCCTTAGGTGCTTCACCATCCTTTGTTGTTTCCTTAATTCTACCCATACTTGTCCAATAGTTCCTTCATTAAACTCTCTTCCGTTACTCCAGGAGTGGGCTGTATCATGACAAAATCTTAGCTGATTCAGCATGCTCCATGACCTCCTTGCCAAGGTCAAGTTCTTATAACATAATCCCACATGCACTTCTCCTTTGCAGAACTTACACAGTCCCTAACTATACACTTATTTTAATGATCATTTGTTTAATGCCTATTTCTCTAACTAGATCATTAAATGCCTTGCACAATCTTTTAATTTCTAGCAGAGTGCCTGGTATATAGTAGGCACTTGATACATTTTTACCGAATGACTAGCTAATATTTTTCTCTTATCTATTTCATGGAATTATTTTGAGAGTCTAGGGGGACAACAGGTATAAAAGGCTTTAAAAATGGAATCTGAGCCAGGCACAGTGGCTCATGCCTGTAATCCCAGCACTTTGGAAGGCCCAGGCAGGTGGATCACAGGGTCAGGAGTTCAAGACCAGCCTGGCCAATAAAGTGAAACCCCGTCTCTACTAAAAATACAAAAATTAACTGGGTATGGTGGCAGGCACCTGTAATCCCAGCTACTTGGGAGGCTGAGGCAGGAGAATCACTTGAACCTGGGAGGCAGAGGCTGCAGTGAGCCGAGATCGTTCCACTGTACTCTAGCCTGGGCAACAGAGCGAGACCGTCTCAAACAAACAAAACAAACAAACAAAAGGAATCTCTCCCCGTGTCGACAAAGCCGTGTTATTGTGTGAGGATAACATAAGAGTGGGGATACTGAAAACCTAGACTTCTTGACTGTGTCAGTCACTATCATGTCATCTTGGGTCAGGGGTTTCTCTGGGCCTCAGTTTTATCTGCAAAATTAAGAATTTGGAACAGTATTCTGAGGCACCAAGGACCTTTTAAGAAGATCCTCTCATTCCAGGGCTCAAACCTGCCTGCCAAATAGGCCAAATTTCCCCTTTTTGTTATTCAGCCTTCTTCAAGCCATGGTCCATACACCCTCTGGTGGGCCCTGAGTGACAGCATGAGGGGGCAACTTCCAGCTTCTGTTCATTGTCACCTGCAGCCCCCAACCAAGACTCAATCATAGGACCACAGGTGGAGCTGGAAGCATCATCCAAAAACTCATCATTTTACTGTGGAAAACAGGCCTAGTTGGAAGCAGCATTTGCTCAAGATCTGAGTTTTTTTTTTGCAGAGCTGGGCCAAACAGTGCTCTTCCTAGCACATCTAATACCCAATAGCATCAAAATGTTCTGGTAAGCAAGTACTCATGCCTGATGAGTGAGCATCAGAAATGAGTTACAGCTGGGTGTGGTGGCTCGTGCCTGTAATCTCAGCACTTTTGGAGGCCGAGGCAGGAGGACTGTTTGAAGCCAGGAGTTCAAGAACAATCTGGGTAACATAGCAAGACTCCATCTCTACAAAAAAAAAAAATAATTAGTTGGGCATGGTGGTGCATGTCTGTGGTACCAGTTACTAGGGAGGCTGATGTGGGAGGATCACTTGAGCCCAGGAGTTGAAGGCTGCAGTAAACTGAGTGCTGCTGTACTCCAGTTTGGGTGACAGAGGGAGACCATCAAAAAAAAAAAGTTATTTCATATTGTCATTGCCCTCCTGAGATCCTCCACTCCTGGGTATGACACTCTGTGGGATGCCCCATGTAACTTTCACCTCCTTCTTCTCCTCCAACACAGGAACTTCTGCTTACCTCAGGCCCTTTGCACTTTCTCTTCCCTCTGCCTAGAACTGTGTTCCCTGAGATCTTGATTCACCCTCCTTCATGTCTCTCAGCTCTCACCATTCTAGCTAACACTGACCCCCATCCCAGTCTCTAAAATATCATTGCTTTATATCATTCATAGCCCTATTTGCATCTGAAATCATCTTGGCTGTTTTAGGTCTGCCTTCCACTCTAGAATGATGGCTGTTGGGAATTAGTTTTTAGTACCCAGCAGAGTGCCTGAGTCCGAAGTGGGTGGTCTACGTGAAGAATGATGGAAAGAAGAATGACACATGCGAAGGAAGAAGGCAGAGACCGCGTTAGAGAAAGACTGGAGGTTTACTCAACAACATTCACAATCACAATTGTACATGGTAAGTCAGTCCTTCACAAAGGCTTACTTTTCCAGGCAGGAGGAGAGGCCGGTGGTCTTGAGCTTTCTGCATGGAATTCCAGTCTGAATTTCCAAATATTCCCGCCTGCAACCCCTTTGGGATCCTAGTCTTCAAGCCAATTAACAGAGCAGGAGTGGCCCTGTTCTGCTGCCTGGCATGGCTGAATCAAAGCCATTTTGAAAGCAGATGTTAAGATGAACTTGTCACTTGCTGTGTAGGTCCAACTCCCACCCCAGAGGTGGCTGTGGGCCTTGGCTCAAGATCAAGTTTGAACTAAAATATTACTTGGATTTTTCACAAAGAGCATCCGTTGAAAGCAATAAAGAATTCCAGAACACAACTGTACTTCTCCACCCCCTCTCACAATTACAAAGCGTCAAAAAACATTAAAAATGCATTGCCTCCTAGGAATTATAAAAGATCACCCAACCTGTACAAACTAGATATCGCTGAAGCAGGGAATCCGATTTCTCAGTTAGTACTGTAAAGTGCATTGCCACTCTTTTTAAGACTCCAGAGACTAGGAAAATGGAGACGCACAGAAAGATATATGGAGCTGTTTTCAAAGACATCACCTATTTCTTAAGGAAGAAAAGAAATTCCACTGGTGGGAAGTTTGAAAAGTGAATGTCATGTAGACTTTGGAAATCCATTTGCTACATCTTCAACAGAAACTGCTCTTTCTTTCCTGGTCACATGCTCTTATCAGATTCCTGCTGTGGATGTACCCCGTTCTGCCTGAGCAGTTTTTTCCTAAAGGAAAGAATCAATAGTTCCTGACTGAAAAGCTGAAAACTCCAATTGGAGGCAGAAGATGGGATGGCTTTTCACACACATGCCTGCAGGTTTAGCCACCTCCAAAGGCCTTGAAGGCTTTGTACTTAAAGCAACAGTGCTCTTTGCATTATGAAATGTTCCTGGAGTTCCCCTTTGGAAAAGCTGCTGGTGGGCCATGTGGTCATACTTTCTAGTCACACCCTATTTTGTGACCTTATCCTCAGAGTAAAGGCTGTAGAGGAAAAGGGACCCACAGTCTCACCTGTCACCTGGCTGTCAGCATCTCTACAGGCTCCTGGTTGAGCTGTATTATCAGCTGGGGATGTGAGTGGAAACCTGAATCCTTGGGACAGGTGGTTTTCAAAAACGAAGCCATAAGAATGAGTGATTTAGTATTAGCAATTAATCAGTTGTTCCATGAAATGTAGTCAATCAAGTTCTGTTCTTCCTTCCCCTCCCACGTGCTTTGTCAAGTCCCAGGACCTACTGATGGGGGCTCAGCAATGACAAGTGCCAGAGTGCTCAGAGGACGCACCCATCCCTTTTCAGCTGTGAGCCCAGACTATAAAGGAGAACCAAAGGCAGGCTCGGTATGGCATGCTGCTGCTCCTTTCACAGGAATCGTGGTCATGCCAGGAGCACTGCTGCCCACTTGGGGCAGGACTATGTGGAAGTCTAGCTGGTGCTCTGCACCCCTTAACCCCATGACAAGAAACAGGACAAACACTCTGGGGGTTCAGAGGGTGAACAGCAGGCGTGGCCCCCAAACAGGTCCTAGTGAGGTAATGCAAGGCCTCCTCTTGGGGGCTGATGAGGCCTTCTAGGCCACAAACTAAATGCACTGCCCAGTCTTTAGTTTGGAGTGTGACTTGCACTGACTGGAATAGATCTGACCTCTTACCCTTGGGGGCATCTCAGTCTCAGATCTTGCTCCAGGCCCAACACCTCCTGCTTGAAATTAGACATTAAGAAACACACTCATCCAGTAGGAACTGCACACACCACCAAAAATGTTCCCCTCCCCACAACCCTGCCCCTTTATGTTTATCTAGCAAGGCACTAGGAAATGGTTCAAGTTTAGGGATTTGCTGTATATTTGCATTTTTCTTTTTAAAAGGCACAGTTTTTATTTTAATGACACTGCATTACTCTCTGATGATGAATCTCAATTCAACTCCTCAAACTGCCAACACTCTTGTTATCCTAGATTTTAGAAGGGGCTTCATCTTCTGACTTCTTACAGAGAGCCGCTTCTAAAGCTGCAGTGGCCACCTCCTGCAGACAGGTGGCCAGAGCAGGGTTTGTGCTGGGCCAGAAGTGGAAGTAATTCTTTGCCAGCTACACATTCAGTCTGACTGGTGGATGGCTGGGAATGTTTGTCTCTTCCTCCCCCAATAATTGATGGCCTTGAGATCAGCCAGCATCTCAAAGGCAGATTCGTGGCTCTGTTCCCAGACTTAATGTCTTAGTTATTTAATTGGTAAATGACACAATCAAGAGACCCCACACTAATTGGAATGCTGATTTCAAGTATTTCCTGGGCTAGCTGGTGGAAGCCACAGACTGTGGAATGTGATTTCCATTTCTGAATGAGTGGGTGGCAAGTTGGTTACAGAAATGCTTTCTATTAGTCTGGAGGCCCTCTAGGAGTCTGACATGTAATTAACAAAGCAAAAGGTAAACATGAAGCACTGGCATGGAGCTGGGTGTATATCTGGCTGTGGGACAATGGTTTCATTTCTCCACTGCAAATGAGACTGCAGTTGTGATGATGGTGGGAGGTCCCAGGGGTGCAGGTCTTCATCGAGGCCCACGTCATATCACAGCCTCTGCTTTGAACTGAGACACTCATGTCCCCCTCCTTCCCCAATACCTCCAACTTTGGATTTCACAGATTGTCTCCAGGCTGGGGGCTGCCTTGACTGTATTACACCTGGCTGGCTCCTTTAATCACAGCATTCTAGAAATCCATATTGGATGCTGGAATACCAGAATCCTAGGTAGCATTCTAGTTTGCAATCCAATTATAGAGTTCTTTTACAATTCTGGAGTTCTAAATGAGAACTAGAACCGTGATGAGGTCAGAGGCAGGCACTTTGCCCACAGCTGATCCTGGAGGCCTCTAGACTTTGTGAGGTAAGCACCTCGCAGCACCTCTGTTTCTCTTTTGAGTCCATTAATTACCTGGGGAAGAGAGAAGGGGAAATGGAAGCGTGGATCAGGGAAAATTAGCCAGCATTTCTAGTTTGGAGGTCTACTTGGCCTTTTCCATGGGCTCAAAGCCATCTGAAACACTGCCCTGAAAAGCTGGTGGCTGGGCTGTCCCTGCGCCTTGAGAGTGCTAAAATGGACACTTTAAATATCCAGAGAGCCGGGGGAAATATCCCTCATGTTCATAGCTGCAGAGAAATGTCTGCAGGGGTCCCTCTTCTGACTCCTTGACCAACATTCAGTACTGAACATTCCGAAGGCCCCAAGTATGGCCTTTGGCCAGACCAAATCACCTGGGGTTGTAACAGAGAACAGAAGCTAGGCAGTAACTGCCATGTCCCTCCCAGGAGAGCAGAAACTAAAAAGCCCCAAAGGGACTTCTTTCCCTTCTGCTGCAGATGAATGGCATCGGTTCTAAAAGCTGCCCCAAACAGGGAAGTTTTACTTTTCTTTCTAAAGTACCATCGTATAGGAGAGCCACCTGAGGGCTGAGCAAGCTTGCGGGACTCATTTTTGGGTGGCCTAGGCTACCCTGGTATTCTCCACATAATGCTCAAGGGGACATAGTGACAAAGTTGAAAAGGTCCTGCTGCTTTTCTGTGTTGCCAGCAGGGATTAAAGCAGGCTCTGCTCCCTGTGGGGCTTCTTGTGGGATTGCCTCTTCACCCTACCCCGCAACTCAGGGGCTCAAGGACCAGGCAGACCCCAGCCCCTGATTCAAGAGTTCTCTTCACCCTGAACCATTTGGCCAGCACCTTTTACACCCAGTGCCCACAGAGGCCCTGCTTCCCTTGAAAGAGGAAGGCTGCAGTGAGTGCCAGACCCTGTGGGGCCTGCCAAGGGGACAAGAGGGCTCAGTTCCTATTGAATTTTTCCAAGACTGTTGAGTTGGTGTGTTCAAACAGCCACTGCTGGGTGAGAGAGGATGGGTTGCAGGTGTTCATGAAGATTCTGTGGTCACTTTCACTGCAATCCATGCAGCTGCCACTGACAGGGTGGTACAGGGTCTTGTCCTACAAAACATGGAGGTAATAAGCCAGACAGCACTGGAGACACATGACTAGTCAAACCACAGCAACAACACCAGCAATGAGAAAGTAAGGAAGTGACTGACTAGCTGTTCATATACCTGTTGATCTTCCTCCCTCTTGAGCACACAGCCAGATGCTGCCCAGCCTCCCTTGCAGCTGCTGTTGCCATGGGACTGGGTTCTGCCTGTTGGGATGTGCTCAGAAGTGATGCATGCTGCTTCCAGGCCTGGGACCTAGACGCTGCCCATGTCCTGTCAAACCTCACAGGTCCTTATGATGTGCATGTGTGTGTGTGTGTGTGTGTGTGTTTGCATGTGCACACTTTCATTTTTCTTTTTTTTTTTTTGAGACAGGTTCTCACTCTGTCGCCCAGGCTGGAGTGCAATGGTGCAATCTTGGCTCACTGCAACCCCCGCCTCCTGGGTTCAAGGGATTCTCTTGCCTCAGCCTCCCCAGTAGCTGGGATTACAGGCATGAGCCACCACACCTGGCTAACTTTTGTATTTTTAGTAGAGACAAGGTTTTACCATGTTGGCCAGGCTAGTCTCAAACTCCTGACCTCAGGTGATCCGCCCACCTTGGCTTCCCAAAGTGCTGGGATTATAGGCATGAGCCACTGTGCCTGGCCATGCTTTTCTTTTTAAATGGACTCAGTTGCCAACATTTAAGATTTGGGGATTTCACAGAGAGGCCAGATTTCTGACTGCTCTTGAATGACTGCAAAATCCGGCATGGTAGGTCTGTGATACAAATGAATAAGTGGATAGGCCCTGTTGAAAGAAGGGGTGAGGCACTATATCGCCTTAAAAAAAAATCAAGCCAGTGCCCCACTCCCCTCTGTCCTGTCTTACTTTGCGGTATTTCCACAGCTGGTTGCCCTTCATGCTGTGGCAGTCGTAGAGTGTGACAGGGCTGGTATGGGAGATGGCATCAAAGCAGAACTTCTTGGTGTGCTGGGGGTCTCCAGGCCGGATGTCCTCTCTCCAGGTGAAGGTGAATACCTGTGCACAGGGGCATTATGAATAGGGACAGCAAAGCCAAGGACTTTTTTCCTCCATTTTGTAAAATTATGGAACATTTTAAACTCAGAGGTCTAAAAAATAATATATTAACTGTGCCTCCCATCCTGACCACCTAGCTTTAAAAGTTACCAACTCGGCCTGGCGTAGTGGCTCATATCTGTAATCCCAGAAGTTTGGGAGGCCAAGATGGGTGGGTCACTTTGAGGCCAGGAGCTTGAGACCAGCCTGGCTAACATGGTGAAACCCCATCTCTACTAAAAATACAAAAATTAGCCAGGTATGGTGGTGTATGCTTGTAATCCTGGCTACTCAGGAGGCTTAGGCATGAGAATCACTTGAGCCTGGGAGGCAGAGGTTGCGGTGAGCCGACATCGTGCCACTGCGCTCCAGCCTTGGGGTACAGAGTGAAAAAACAAAGTTACCAACTCAAGGCCAATGTTGTTGCAGCTTTAGTTCCACCACTGTCCCTACCCTCACATTATTTTGAAGCAAATCTCAGATATCATATCATGTCAGGTATAAACACTTTAGTAAGTCCCATTATAACATCTAAAAGTAGTTACTACAAAGTCCAAAATGTCATCAAATATCCACAGTTCAAGTGTTCTTGGGATTCTTTTTTTTTTTAAGATGGAGTTTCACTCTTGTTGCCCATGCTAGACTGCAATGGTGCAATCTTGGCTTACTGCAACCTCCACCTCCTGGGTTCAACCAATTCTCCCGCCTCAGCCTCCCAAGTAGTTTGAGACTACAAGCGAATGCCACTACACCTGGCTAATTTTGTATTTTTAGTAGAGACGGGGTTTCACCATTTGGCAGGCTCGTCATGAACTCCTGACCTCAGGTGATCCACTGACTTCGGCCTCCCAAAGTGCTGGGATTATAGGCGTGAGCCACCGAGCCCGCTCAGCATTCTTAACTATTTCTTTTCAGTTAGTCTGTTTGAGTCACAATCCATTTGGTTGATAAACTTTTTTGTTTCTTTTCAGTAGCTTTACGGAATAATAACTGGCATACAATAAACTGCACAGAATTAAAGTGTAAATTTGATACATCTTGACATACAGTTACATCTGAGAAACCATCATCATAGTCAGGGTAATGAACATATCCATCACCCCCCAAAAGTGGCCTCATGCTCTCTTATAATCTCTTCCTGCTGTCCCCACCAACCCCCATGTCCTTAGGCAGCCACTGATCTGCTCTCTGTTTCTAGTGATTAGTTTGCAATTTCTAGAATTTTCTATAAAGGAATCATACAGTATATATTCTCTTGTATCTCATTTCTTTCAGTCAACGTAATTTTGTTGAGAATCCTCTATGTCCTAACAGCATTTATCAATAATTCATTGCTTGTTATTGCTGAGTTTGCATTCCAGTTCCTTGCTATGGGACATCTTGGTGGTTTCCAGTTTTTGGCTATTACAAATAAAGCTGCTATGAACATTTGTGTACGAGTCTTTGTATGGACATATGTTTTCTTTCTTTTGGATAAATACGTAGGAGTGGAATGACTGGTCAACCTTCTAAGAAACTGCCACACTGTTTCCCAAAGTGGCTGTGCCATTTACACTCCCACCAGCAGCATACAGGTCCAGTTCATCCACCTCTCTGCCAATCTTTAGTATGGCCAGTCTTCTTAATAGGTGTGTGCTGGTATTTCCTGGTAATTGCAATTTCCATTTCTCTATTAACAAATAAAATTAAGCATTTTAATATATCTATTTGCCATTCATATACTTTTTTTTTGGTAAAGTGTCTGCCTACTTTAAAATTAAAAATATTATTGAGTTTTCAGAGTTTGAGTGGATACAAGTCCTTTCATTTATATATTCTAGATACAAGTCCTTTATTAGATATATGCTTTACAAACATTTTCTTCCCATCTGCGGCTTGCTTTTTTTTTTTGAGTCGGAGTCTTGCTGCGTCACTAGGCTGGAGTGCAGTAGTGCAATCTCAGTGACTGCAACCTCTGCCTTCCGGGTTCAAGCAATTCTCCTGCCTCAGCCTCCCGAGTAGCTGAGACTACAGGCACGTGCCACTATGCCCAGCTAATTTTTGTATTTTTAGTAGAGACGGGGTTTCACCATGTTGGCCAGGATGGTCTTGATCTCTTGACCTCGTGATCCACCTGCCTCAGCCTCCCAAAGTGCTGGGATTACAGGTGTGAGCCACTGCACCCGGCCTGGCTTGCTTTTTATTCATTTTGAATTAGTCCAATTTACCAATTTTTTTCTTTTACGGATTGTGTTTTTGTTGTTGTATCTAAAAAATAATTGTTTAACCCAGGTCACTCCACCCAGGCTGGAGTGCATGGCACAATCACCATAACCTCGAACACCTGGCTTCAAGCAATCCTCCACCTAAGCTTCCCACAGTGTTGGGATTGCAGGCATGAGCCTGCTTGTTGTCTGAGCAGTGGCTCTTCCTGCAGGCTGGCTCACCTTCTGCATCCCACCCATCCTGCAGTGAGGCTGACCATGCCCCCATGCTCCAGGAGTCAAGGTAATGAACATACCCATCACTCCCCAAAAATGGTGGCTCTGTCCACATCAATATGAGGAGTTCTTCATCTCCTGTGTAATCAGCTCAGGGACACAATTCGCGGGAGCCAGGGCTTTTCCAGAACTCTTGGAAGGGGCATTGCCTATCCATGGGGCTGCTGATGGCCACATCTGCTATTATACAGGAAGAGCCAGATTGAGAATGAGGCCCACAGAGGGGGAAGCAGTCTCTTTAGAGATCCCGCAACATAATCAAGGCTTTTCAGTGACATGAGCCAATAATCCTCTTTTTGTTGAAGGCCATTTGGGCTGAGTGTCCATCATTTGTAACCAAAATGGTCCAAACTGATGATTTTACTGCATTGTGAAGGAATCCCCTTTCCATGGTGTTCAGGAAGATCTTGAAACGCATCCCCGGGGCTGACTCTTGACATCACTGACCCATGCCTCTCCCTCCCAGCTGGCTATGTAAGCACGCCAGGCTGCAGATGTTTCAGAGAACCTGGCTGCTGGTCCCTGAGGGGTGGCTCTTACCTGCATGTTGTTCCAGGCGGCCTCCCCACGGCCCCGAATGCAGCCCTCTAGCCTCAGTGGGGAGCCCAAGGCCCCATGCTTTGTGTCTGCGCACAGCCCTGTGCCCACATTTCGGATCTGAAAGAGAAAGAGGGAAGGAGTGGACCACTGAGGTGCCTTAAGGTGCCCACCAGGTTTCTGCCAGGTGAAAGGGGAAACCAAGGGGGAGACATTGGCTGGATTAAGCTCCAGATTGTCTTGATTAAGCTTGCCCTGGGCTGTTGGAAGTGCCTTGAGCCTCTCCATAAAGGAAGAGTCAGTCCACAGAGTGTAATCCTAAGGACTGCTGTGTTTAGAGCATGCAGAGTCATGGGTTGGTGGTGGGGGACACGAGGTGAGGAGTTGAACCTGTTGGTTGAACTTCTCAGGGAGTGGGGCCAGGGAGTCCTGGCCAAATTTTAACCAAATTTGTATTTTAACCAAGGGCTCTGCTTTTTGGCCAAAAGTTGAACCAAATTTTACCCCCATTCCAGGTGACGTAGGTGCAGGTGGTCCAGGGACCATACCTTGACAGCCCCTAGAAAAGTACATGAAACCTTTGCTGTATGTCACGGGCTCTCTGTCCCTTAGAGCAGGTGAATGGCAAGAGGTGGCAGGGGGCCCCCTCACCCCCTACTGAGATCCAAGGAACATTAGTGGCCTCTTACCCTTCCACCATGAAGATGGGTGTGGTGGGAAGAGCGCTGGGCTGGGAGTCTGAAGCCCTCGGCTGCTCACTTGCTGAGTCAGCAGATACTGATTGGGCACTTACTGTGGGCAGGCCGCTGTGCTAGGTGTGTTGTGTCACCTATAGTTCCTACCTTATAGATATCAATCCTACTTTGTCGGAGGGGTAGGGGGCTGTGGTGGTTATGAAAAGGCATCACTCAATTTCCTGTTGCAGGAGTCTTATTGTACCAGATCCTGTGTGTCCACCCATGGATGGATCCCAGCCAGTGAGTGAGGCAGACCCACCCTTGTGAGAAGCTGAAATCTTCTGGCTGGTGATTTGGCTTGGGGACTCTTCATTAACTTGGTCAAAGCTTCCTTACAGCTTTACTGCAGCCTGGAACTCTTCCTACCCTGGCCCTCCTTCCTTCCCTTGCCCCTTCGCAGAAGTCAGACCAGTGTCCTGGTCTCATGGCTCTCCTAGTCTCCTCAAGCATCTTCATTTTTCCTCTCATAAATCTTTTGTGTGTCTAATCCCACTGTGGCGTCTGCTTCTTGGAGGACTTGAACTAACAAGTGAGAAAGCCAACAAGCTGGTAAAGAGCCAGAGAGCCTCATGAGGGAAGTCCACACAGCAGTGTTCCTGGAAACGAGGTGGTGCTGGGGTTGGCGAGCCAGGCAAGGGCTCTGCGATTTGTTGTATGAATTTGAGCAAATCATACCTGGTGTTCCTGCCAGCCCACCATGCCTCTCCCGCTCCTCTGGTAACACCACCCCGACTTGCCATGGGGCTACTGTTCCTCACCCACCCTGTGGACAGCCAGAGCGTCCAGCCTACCCTTGCTTTCCCTCTTCCCTGATGGCCCCAGTGATTGGTACAGGATCCAAGAATAAGACTTGATTCCTGTATCTTTACTAATTATCCTGGGGAAGAGGTGTTTACTTTATGCTGGGTTGGCCAAGCAGGGGGGTTGGTTAGCCTGAAGCTTCTGGAAGCCATTTTGATACCTTCAGCATGAGGCCAACATAAAAGGAAGCTAAGTTCAGCTGGAGAGAGAGACTGACATCATTTGAACCCCTGGATCCAGGTTGTCTTGAGCCATAGCTACCCCAGCTTCCTATGTGAGTCAATACACAATATATTGCCCCCATTTTAAAAATATTGGTCTTCTTAAAGAGCCCCAACTCTTATGCTTCCCTTTTCCAAGCTCCAACATCTCCATCTATGAATGGGTAGGTCCTCTCAGCTCTGAGACCCAGGATCCCATGACCGCACGCTGGTCTGCCTGTGGAGGCTGGTCTGCCTCGGCCAGCAGGTGCTTCACAGCCTGCACCATGTGCTGTTGCACAGGGCCCCATGCTCAGGAGGGCCTGGCTTGGTGTAAAGCTCTGTTGCTGCTGTCATGAAATTTTGAATAATTTTATCTTTGACCCGTTTTGTAAGTGAAATCTGATGGGACAATGGAGTGTGTGCATGAACAGAGAAGCATGCTGTTCCTCTGCCCTGTCTGCATGCAGCACGTGTGAAGACACTAAGTGGGGGTGCTGGTGGTCCTAGAGGCCAGGCTTTCCTTTCAAACCAGAACTTGCTCTGGGTGCACTAAGAAGGGCAACGGCATCCTAAGAAGCAGGAACAACCAGCACGTCCTGTCCTGTCTTTTTACTTGCTCTACTGTCCTGTGTTAGCCAAGAACTTTTGCAGGAAAGACAAAGACAGGGCAACCCTTAGTTCCTTTTCCTTTTTGAGGCAAGGTCTTGCTCTGTCACCAGGTTGGAGTGCAGTGGCACGATCACAACTCACTAGAACCTTGACCTCCTGGGCTTCAGCAGTTCTCCTGCCTCAGCCTCCCAAGTTGCTGCAACGACAGGCACGTACCACCATGCCTGGCTAATTTTCTTTTTTGTAGAGGCAGAGTCTTCCTGTGTTTCCCAGGTTGTTTTCAAATTCCTGAGCTCAAGTCATCCTCCTGCCTCAGCCTCCCAAAGTGCTGGGATTACAGGCGTGAGCCACTGCGCCTGGCCCCTTAGTTCCTTTGCTGTCCAGCCCTTCCTTACTCATCAGTCAATGGAAGGTAGAGAGTGTTGGAAAAATATGTACATTATCAAGAAGTGAAGTAAAAACAGTTGAGTTAGTTTTGTGCCATGTTTAGACTGTTCTGGTGAGAAATACTTAGGCATGCAGCAGGTGGGAAATACAGATCATGTCATTTCACCCATTCTGAATATGAGTTACATGCTGTTAATTTGCATTTTAAACTGTATAATGTAAAGCTGAAAGGTAAGATTCATGCTAATAATTTAAAGTTTTAATTTTTCTACACTGAGAACACTAGTAAGTAGAAATACACTATGACAAGGCGAGAGAGGGACCAGGAAAGAAAGGAAACAGTTTTATACTCATGCCTTTCCTCCCTGCACTTGTTTTCTGCCTTTTGAACATGGGGTCTGCATTTGCATTTTTGCACGCTCAGCAAATTATGGAGCCAGCCCTGCCCTCCAGACTCACCTCCCCCCAAGCTGCAGCTGGAGGCTCCACGGGTGGGTAGAACTTGGGCAGGTCCCAGGCTATCTTCGTCATAAACCACTTGAAACTCTTGCAGTTAAGGGAACTGCGGAGCTTTTTCTGGGCGGCGACATCCCCAGCAGAGAGGTGGCGGTATTCAGGCCGGCGCTGGTAAATGTACTCCGCGTACTCGTCCATCCACACTTCTGCCACCCGCTTAAGGTTCTGTGGGGCAAGAGGCAGTAAAGGGGTCAGTTTCTCCGAGAAGCCAAACCAAGCAGTGAAGTGAAAAGGGTGCTGGCAGGTCGAGGTCAACCCTTCTTATTTTCTGTTGCATCGAAAATCCCAGCCCCACCGTGTGTTTAGGCTTTCTGTGTTTCCAGTTACCTTTATGCATGTTTTAAGGGCTTCACAGCTTACAGTTGGCCAATAGGCTGCTGTTGTTTTGCCTACCCATCTTCCATCCCCTCTTCTAGGGATAGCCCCCTCTGATTTTCCTCTGGGCAGCCATTCTGTCTCCCTGTCATGTGGTGGGAGGAAAGGGATGGACCTAGCCTGGCTAATGTGAATACAGGTGCCCCTGGTGCAGGGACTGCTCAAATAGCAGACACATTCCCTAAGCCCCGCCAATCACAACCAACAGGCATCAGCCTTGGGATTTTTGCGGGAACTATTGGAAAAATCGCTGTTTCTGCTTGGGTTGCTGGGTAAGACAAGATGCCAGCCAGAGCTACTGGGCCATATGGCCTCCATACAAGGAGAGCATGTCCAAGGATGAAATCAACCCAGAATGAAGCAGAGCAGAGGGCTGGATCCAGGAATGTAATCTTTTGGCTCACTGTCTAACCTGCTCAGTCACAGAGGTAATGAGGAACTGCTGTAGTTTCACTCCACCTGAAAGAAAGTCCGGCCATTCTGACCATGGCCAGACTGGTTAAGAATGAAACTGAAATTTACCAGTGTTATTCTTAAAAGATTGAATAACATCATATTTTAATTCTAATTGTAATTACTATTTTAATTAATATTGCTTATTTTCCAGACATAGCTTGATAAGCTCTTTCTCCAAGATTTTGAGTTTTTTTGCTACAGTTCACTGTTTGCACCAAAGGAAATGACTTTACACTTATTTCTCATGCTAATTCTGGATTATTACCAGAATCCAGCCATGTATAAAGCCAGAGAGACCTTGGACTTTCCAGTTACAGGAGCCCGTATATTTTCTCTTTGGTAAGCCAATTTGATTTGTTTTTTGTCATTTCCAACTAAGAGTTTTGACCAAGTTATGTGATAAAAGCAAATTATAATTTGAAACCAAAAGGTGTAATTCCATCAGCAGCTGGAATTTCTAAGAATACTTATTTTTTTTGAGACAGAGTCTTGCTCTGTTGCCCAGGCTGGAGTGCAGAGTGTGATCTCGGTTCACTGCAACCTCCACCTCCCAGGTTCAAGCCATTCTCCTGCTTCAGGCTCCCAAGTAGCTGGGATTACAGGTACCTGCCACCGCACTCAGCTAATTTTTTTTTTTTTTTTTAAGTAGAGATGGGGTTTAACCATCTTGTCCAGGCTGGTCTTGAACTCCCGATCCCAAGTGATCCACCTGCTGCAGCCTCCCAAAGGGCTGGGATTACAGGCGTGAGCCACCGCGCTCGGCCTCTAATAATCCTTTGAAGTGCAAAGTTTCCTGCTACTTTCATCATGAAACACAAAGATAGTCAATTTTAAAAAATGACATCCACATGATTGGCAAGCAGAGACAGCAGGTGAAGAAACTGTTTATGAGTAAACTTGGGGACAGAGGAAGAGGGAATTCTTATGTGTGTGATGAAAATTCCTTATTCCATCTGCAGGGCAGACACCACCCAGTGAGAACTTCTGGTATATGACGTATCTGAGAGCAAAACTTCAGGGTTCAGGGGAAATTCTCTGCTCCAAAACATGTTTCTTCAACCCCTGGTGTTCCCCCACATCCCTCTTTTAACTCTTCAGGCTTTACCTCCTTCGTAAGTTTTTTCCCTATTGCAATCCCAAATTTCCTCTGAAAGGTAAAGGGGAGTTAGCACTTTAAGCGTTATCAGTCATTTGCACCTCAGTGTGAAGGACTGCTCTACGAGCAGAAGGTCAGGCAGGGGTCCCAAATGTTTAAGTGTCTTCTATAAAGAGCCGGATAGTAAATACTTAGGCTTTGCAGACCATATGGTCTCACCGCTGATGTAGTTATAAAGCAGCCATAGACACCATATAAATGGTGTGGCTGGGTTCCAATAAAACTTATGGGCACTGAAATTTGATTTTCATGTATCACAAAATATTCTTCTTCTTTTGATTCCCTTTCCCTCTAATGATTTAAAAATGTAAAAACCATTCTTAGCTCACAGGCCATACAAAAACAGGCTGCTGACTCTTGAGTAATAGGGAAGGAAGCCAGCATGAGGGAAGGAAGCCAGGGAGGCCCCTGCACTGGAGACAAAATTCACCCGCTCCTCCATTGTGCTGGCTCTGAGTTGGGGACCAGGAAACAGCTGAATTTCCTTGTTGCTACCTAGTTCTTCCTGACACTGAAGGGTCCACAGTGGGTTAGAAAACAGTTCAGGAACAGTGTTTATCCCCACCAGGCCCCTGCACAGCAAAGGCTGTGTTTAATTTAAAATGTGCTAGAGGAACACTTTAAAACATAACATTTCCTCTGCTTTTTCAAGTATGCCCACCAGGGTCTTTTGGCTCACAGTCTAACCTGCTCAGTCACAGAGGTAACGAGGAACTGCTGTAGTTTCACTTCAGCTGAAAACAAGTCCGGCCACTCTGGCCATGGCCAGACTGGTTAAGAATGATACTGAAATTTACAGTGTTATTCTTAAAGGACTGAATAACACCGTACTTTAATTCTAATTACTATTTTTATTAATATTGCATAATTGTATTTTCCAGACACAGCTTGATAAGCTCTTTCTCCCAGATTTTGAGCTTTTTTTGCTACAGTTCACTGTTTGCTCCAAAGGAAGTGACTACACTTATTTCTCTCACATCTCCCCTTATTAGAGACATAAAGAGGACCTTGGGATTTTAGTGGGCTTCGGGCTCATCAAACCCCTACTCTCAACACCTCCCTACTTCTGAGTCCCAGTCCCGTGTGAGGCCCAACTGTACTTCTTCTGCTTGGATTACAGAGATTTGCCTGGGTCCTTGGAGTAAGTCTCCATTTTTGTTTCACCAAGTTTGAGGAGTTTCTATTACTGCTTTCCCTTTTCCCAGAGGCAGATCCTTTTCCCAGAGTCAGAGATAAGAAAGATTTCAGCAATTAGTAAACAATGTAAGGCTGGCTACTTGTTCCTGAGGCAGGCAAGCTGGTGGACATCTCATCCTTCCTAAACTGCTGCTACTTCCAGGCTGCGAGAGAATGTATTAACTTCTCTTCCCCGGTTCACAAGGGGCGTGGTTTCAAAGGCGAGAACTTCCCAGTGACATGCCTGACCTGCCTTCTTTCACGTCTCCATCCTGGAGCCTAGAGTTCTTTGTCTAACTTTCATTCACATGGGAAAGGTAGACTGCCCAGGGAGCTTCCTTTGTTTAGAAAGCCCGGGAAAAGCTATGGGAGGACTGTGGGTCCGGCAGCCAATCCAATGTCAACGTCAAAGATAAATCACGCCAGTGCCAGTGGACGTTTGAAGGAACTCCTCTCATGGGACAAGAACTTGAATGGGGTGGGAGTAACTCCCAGATTAAAAGACCCCCTGCCCCTCACCTGTGCGGACTCCATCTCTGGATCCCCTCCCACAACAGCATGGGAGTTCCCTCCCTCTCCTCTCTCCCCTCTCCCCTCTCCCCTCTCCCTCTCTCTCTCCCCCAACTCCTCTCTCTCTCTCTCTCTCTGCCTAATAAATCACTTTTCTGCAAAACTCTTTGGGTCTGATATTTACTTAAATGAGCCCACCGCACCTCCAGAGCCTCTTCCCCATCCCTGGGGCAGGGGATGCCAAAAACCTGGAACACCCAGTTACATCTGCCTGGCTGTTTGACCTTCCGGAGTCCATACAATCTCAGTTTCTCTGCCTGGCTCTCTCAGAGCTATTAGGAAAACTCTCAAATCTATCAAGACAATCATCTAGGAGACATGCTCCAGAAGGCTTAGGATGCGGTTATTAAAATACGGAGTATATATATATATATATATATATATATATTTTTTTTTTTTTTCAAGACAGAGTCTTGCTCTGTCACTCAGGCTGGAGTATAGTGGCATGGTCCTGACTCACTGGAACCTCCGCCTCCCAGGTTCAAGCGATTCTCTTGCCTCAGCCGCGCTAGTGACTGGGATTAAAGGCATGCATCACCATGCCTGGCTAATTTTTGTATTTTTAGTAGAGATGGGGTTTCACCATGTTGTCCAGGCTGGTCTTGAACTATTGACCTCAGGTGATCTGCCTACCTTGGTCTCCCAAAGTGCTGGAATTACAGGTGTGAGCCACCACGCCTGGCCCACTGAGCAAATATTTTAAATGTGATCTGCAACTAACTGAGGGTTGTTAGTCACCGTAATAAAATGCCACAACTGAATCAGGCATCTCTGTGGTTCTGCAAACCTACACATAATCAGACCCGATGGATCACAGGATCCCTGAGGAAGAAGCCACGGGGCACCACTCAGATTGTTAAGTGGTTTAAAGCCAAACACAGGATGCTGCTTCAGTACAGACAGCTAAAAGAGAAACATGTTAAAATGCCTAAGCACTGATTTTAGATAAGACTTTTAAATGCACGTTCCAGTCTTTACTGTTGATATTGATGCTGACCCTAATAATAGTAGTCACTGTTTAAGGAACAATTGCTATGTGCCAGGCACCTGTCAGACCTGAATTCTGGCTCTAGTTACTTAACGTTTCTATTACCAACATCACATGTTTCATGTTCCCCATCCATAAAATGGGGTTAAAAACAAGTGAGAATGAAGCGAGATAAGTAAAATGCTTTGCATGCCTGGCTCAAAGGGAATTTTTGTAAGTGTTACTACAGTTAGCTATTATCCACTGAATTCATCTATAATAATGATTCTGTAACAAGCAGGAGGCAGCAGTGTCTCTTTATCAGGTGGGCCTTTAAAAAACAAAAGCAAAAAACTTTTTTGGAGACATGGTCTCGTTTTGTCACCCATGCTGGAGTACAGTGGTACACACAGCTCACTGCAGCCTCGACCTCCCTGACCCAAGCGATCTTCCCATCTCAGCCTCCTGAGTAGCTGGGACCACAGGCACACACCACCGTGCCCAGCTATTTTTATTTTTGGGTGGCCCTTATCAGTAACAGCTCTGCAGAGGAAGAGAATGCTTTGGAGTTGCTCCTGGTCTGGAGTCTGAGTGTCCCTATGGTCCCTTGTGGCCAGAAGAGTAGCAGTCTTGGGCGGACAGAGAAAGCATGCGCTCTTTGCCTGCCTAGCACCTTCCTCAGGGATCACCAAAAGGCCTTCAGAAGAACGCGATTCCTGCTTCGAGGGGCTGAACCTTGAACCCACTCCCCGCGTCGGATGCGGCTGTGGGCAGCGCGGATGGCTGGTCAGGGCGTCGTTAGGCTCTGCTGCCACTGGGGGGCACTGCCGGCTCTCCTTTCCCTCCACGCGGCCCCTGACACTTCCCGAGCTCAGCTCCCACGCACGGATGGCGCTCGGGGAGGCGCGCGGCCTCTTTGAGCCTCTCAGCTTTCCTCGTAAGTCACAGGAAAAGGCCCTTCCAGGACCCGGGGGGCTACAATTCTGCACGTCAAGGCTGTCAGGTGACGAGAGAGGAAGCAGTGCGTTCTAAAGCCAACCCGGCCAGCTGGGCTCACAGGCTCCGCGGACGGAAAGCTGTGCCGGGCCCTTTCTAGTTTCCCTGCAAACCTCCCGGAGACTCTTTCCCCCTCTGGGGACCCTCCCTCCTCTTCGTTTTTCTTTTGTGGTCACCTGGATTTATTTATTTTTTCAATACATTTAATATCAAAAACACAAACTCTGGCTAACAGATTTCCATTCGCAGTCAGTGGCCAATTTAATTGAAGCAATGGTTGATACAAACCATTTTAAGGCAATATAACAGTTTGACATGCAGAGGTTTTGACAGTGAAAGTGGACAGGGGTAGGGAGAAGAGAAAGATACTGACATCTATGAACCCCACCTCCCTTCCAGAAACTTAATACGCAGGCTTTCCCAACACAACACACCACCTGCATTAATATTTATCTAACATGTTTCTTTCCATCACCTCTGGTCTAACTTTGCACCTACTTTAGCTTTACATTAAGGAATAATATATGTGAAATTACAAGTTAGCTACACAAATACACATTAATTTAGAATCCACATTAAACACATGAACCAGAAAACGTTCTTGTGTCTGCTGCCTAAGACCATCTCATCTGCCACACTTTGGGAAATGGTATTATCTCCTTAATTCTCCTGGCAATGCTGAGAGTTGGAAAGAATTAGCTATCTTTAAGCAAAGAAGGAAACACAGGTTCAGAGGAGTTAAGCAAGCCTCCTCAGGTCACACAGCCAGTGAAGGGCTAAGTAAGGATTT
This sequence comes from Cheracebus regulus, assembly GCA_963574635.1. Lineage (NCBI taxonomy): Eukaryota > Metazoa > Chordata > Mammalia > Primates > Pitheciidae > Cheracebus > Cheracebus regulus. Next base: position 86,982 of record CAUYQU010061522.1, read on the forward strand.
AAGGAAGCTCTTTTAAATTGGATTTCACTGGAGAATGGGGGAAAATCCTCAAACCCAGGGATCACACAACATAGTCCAGGGCCCCGAGGAGGCCTCAGTGCAGCTGATGGTCCTAGGCCAACCCCTTCTCCGCCCCCCGCCAGGAAAGCCACCACCTTACCCGGGCCAGGCTGACTCCGGCAGGGACCTTGTAGGGCACATACTTCCTGTAGATATGGCCCACCCTGGAGCAGGGGATGTCCTCCATGCGGCCCCCACACATCCACACCTGCATGGCAAGAAAGAGAGAGATGATGATGTTTCTGCTTCCAGTTCCATCAGGCCAGCATCCCTTAGTGCACTCAGCAAAAGCAGCAGCCTGGATTGTCTACTGAAGCCTGGATCACAGAGCTAATGACATGGGGAAACACAGTAATATAATAACAGCAGTAGAAACAGCTGACAGCCCTGAGTGCTTACCATTGTCAAACACTATGCTAAGATGGTCACATGCATAACCACACTTAAGCCTCATCAGAAGACCTATAAAGTAGGTAGTAACAGAGCTCCATCTTACAGATGCTGCAACGGAGGCTCAGAGAAGCTAAGAAATGTGTCTAGGGTCACAGAGTAAGTGATGGAGCCAGAATTTAAACCCTGTTTTAGCTGACTCCAGAGTCTGAGCTCTAATCCACTATGGAGTGGTGTGTTGAGAATTCTAGGGTGGCACTGGAGGATCAGTGAGAAAGACCATGGTGATCACAAAGTGGTATGAGGAGTCAAGGGGGCACACAAGTTCCATAGATTTACAGATGCGCATCTATTTTCCTCCTGGATCTGAGGCTCTGGCTGGGTCTTCCTGAGCAGTTCGGTCAGCCTCCCTGCCCTGCCTTCTCTGAGTCTGGTTTGCTAGGCCACGCAGCTGGATCTTGCCACCGTGTGGGATCTGATGGTTCTCCTTGCGTCCCTCTCCCAGGGAGGAGTATCTGATATTACAGAGAGCTCCTAAGTTTGCCTGCTGGTCTGACAGCAATTTGGAAATCTGAACATGTACAGTCAATACTGACTCACACCCACTGAGGGGCCCAGCCTACACAGACCCTCCTTGGCAGGCCTAGGTTCGAATCCTGGCTCAGCCACTTATCCATTTTATGACTTTGATCAAGGTACTTAACTTCTCTGGGACTCAGTTTCCTGTAAAGGAATAGAGGAGGCAGGACTGGACCTGGTGCATACTCAGGACACAGCACTGAATCAGTCAGCTGAGGCCCAGCCTCCACAGTGGCCTCACACTCCCTGCCTCCTAGTATTTGTGCCCCTGTGTAGATGCCTTCCATTGAGTCACATGAGGACTGACCTGTGTAACCCACAGGATACTGCAGAAACGGTGGTCATAAAGATGCCATGGCTTCTACCTTTCTCTGTGGGACCACTAGCTTTGGGGGAGCCAGCTGCCATATTTGAGGACACCCAGGTTGTGCTATGGAGAGTTCTATGAGGTGAGAGCTGAGGCCTCCTGCCCACAGCACTAATTTGCCAGCCAGGTCAGTGAGCCACCTGAGAAGCGGAGATGGTGGTCACAGTCAAGCCTGCAGATGACTGCGTCCCTGGCTCATAGCCTGACTATTGCCCTAGGCGAGACCCAAGGTGGAGCTATCAAACAAAGCCACTCCCAAATCCCTGGCCTAGAGAAGCGTGGCCGTCATCAACTGTGTTACGTTAAGATGCATTCTGGCATAGGTAGCTAACATGGGAGATGGTTTCAGGTGGCGACGGCAGAGCAGGGCCATTGCATAGACTCGTTGTGGGGGTGTATGGGATGTGAGGCATGCTACTTTGTGCTCCCCAGTCAGGGAAAGCCTCACTTCGGAGGGGATGTTTGAGGTAGAACCGAGAAGGTAAAAGTAAAGGCGAGGGAACAGGTGAGAGAAGAGAAAGCGCAAAGGATTCTGGCAGGGCCAAGCTTGGTATAGTCAAAAAGAGAGCCAGGCAGGAGCAGAGGGAGAAAGCGGAAGACAGACGGGAGGGGAGGCCAGAGAGGCAGAGGGCTCCCACAGGGGCCTCACCGGCAGAACAAGGAGTGCTGACAGGTCTTCAGTGAGGGAGACACTGTCCACTGACACCTTACAAAGATGACCCTGCCTGTGGGGTGGAGAAGGGCCTCAAGCGGCAGGCCTGGGAGGCTCTTGAAGCCGTTCTGATACGCAGCTGTCCTGGCCCTGGGTGAGGGGCACTGCAGCAGAGTGGGGGACACAGCTGGATTCAGGACATTATTACTAATCTTGCTACCATATTCTCTCATTTGTGGAATGGGGACATTTGCAACCCAGATTCTGTGCAAAAGTGCTCTTTTCAGTTGGAACTGGTTGATGAGGTTGTGGGGATTGGGCTTCACATCTTGATTAATTCAGGGGCTCTAGAAGGGCTGCTCTTCCACTGGCTCCTATAAGGTCCTTTGTCTCCCACTACTTCCTGCTATCTCCATCCCCAACCCAGATGTACTCTGGCCCTCCTGAGAGGGGATATGCACGGGGCTGCAATTAGTGGAAGTGCTGCCTGGAGAAATGCAATTATATTCTGATCTTGGGGGGAGAAAAAAAAAGTCCAGCGAGTCAATAGAACAGAACATTGGTCTCGAGATAATGGGCTCCTGATGGCAGATTAATGTCAAGGCCAAGCCAAGAAGTTTATTTTCAAAGCAGGAGATATTGATCAGGCGCCAGCATCTCATAACAATAACTCTTCCTTTATACAAAGTGATTGATGTGGAAGAGATGCTTTTGTCTGGCGGATATTGCCCAGGTTGCTGTTGGGCTGCGCCCTGCCTTCCAGGTGGGACACCTTACCATGCTCTATTTCTGAACGTCTCCTGGGCAGCGGACAAGGCCGGCATCCAGCTCCTTGTCTTCATATTAAACTCGCATTAGCTAATGAGGCTGCGTGTTCAGCTCTGCCTGGCAGAGGCACCTAACTTTACGCAGGTGGATGATAAATTTCCAAATCCTTCTCTTCACTGTGACCTCTGGTTTCTTTGGCCCCAATTATGTTGGCCATCAGCCTGAAGGTTCCTGAGGGACCAGGGTGACCCTGATATGTCGGGAAGCTTGAGGCGTCCAAGATGCCCTCATATTCCCGGGATGTCTGGAGGGTTTGGTCAGTGGGTGGACTCCATGGCTTCCCTGGCCAGGACACGATGCTGGTGGCCGACTCACAATGTGAACTACCCTCAGGAAGACAAACATCTGTTCAGCTGAAGTGGCTCAGGAAGACAAACATCTGTTCAGCTGAAGTGGCTTCACTCCTGGGTCCTTTAGGAGCACCCCAGGGCAGCCCACGCCCATCGCTTCAGAATGTCCTCTGGCCTCACCAAGGGCCCCGAGCAACCCTCCACCCTCACCTCAACCCACTCACCTCTTGCTCATCACACCCATTGAGTCCTCCCATAGACTCCTCCCTCTGCCTGCCTACCTCCTACACATCCCTCAGGACCCCTGAAGAGCTACCTCCTCAGGGACTTCTTACCCTTTTATACTTACACATGGCACCTCGCTTCATTGCTTTTACCAGAAGTGCAATATTGATTATGCACAGGATTATGTCCCAGGTCTAACCTCCCTGTCATGGGCATCTGTTGTTTTTGCCCATCAGTGCACCTTCTCCCTACTGGGGACTGTCCTCCCAGCTGCTCCACCTGGGGCCTGTGACCCAGGATGGCTAGCTGGAGCACCCAATGTCCTGGGCTCTGAAGCTGGTAGAGGCAGGGCCATGGGGTATATTTAATGGTCACCACACATGCTGGTGCTTGATATGATGGCCACACACTTTCTCTAGGGTGGAGAGCAAAGGGGACAATGCACGGCAGCTGCCAGCGATCACCTCCACACCACACAGTAAGGGAAGGCCTGACCATGAATGCAGCAAGGGCAGAGTAGGGCAGTCCCAAGGGAGGGAAAGAGACACGTGTTTGAGCACCTGGAAGCAGGCCTGTTGAAGACAGCCTCCCACCCGCCACCCACACCGTGCCTTTTCTTTGCTACAGCTAGTTTAACGTGATTTTGTCACTTTTTGATTTATTTTTGAGACAGGGTCTCCCTCTGTCACATAGGCTGGAGTATGGTGTCACCATCACTGTTTACTGCAGCCTCGACCTCATGGGCTCAAGTGACCCTCCTGCCTCAGCCTCCCAAGTAGCTGGGACCACAGGTGTGCGCCACCATACCTGGATATTTTTTGTGTGTGTACATGGGGGTCTCCCTATGTTCCCTGCACTGGTCTCGAACTCCTGGGCTCAAGCAATCCTCCCACCTCGACCTCTCAAAGTGCTAAGATTACAGGCATGAGCCACCACACCCAGGCTTTCTGTCACTTTTAACATAAGAGCCCTTACCAACCCCTCTGTGCCCCGCTAGACTCAGGGCCAGCATTGGCAGGGGTCTCATCTGTTGTATTTGCCACTGGACCCCAAGTGCCTAGCACAGTGCTTTGCCCATAAGAGGCACTGAGTCATGAAGGAGGAGGTGAATCAAGACTGATTCAAAGTCTTGGGCATAGGGACTTGACTAGAGAGAAAGACACTCATTTTGTCATCTATTCTTCAGTCGCTGGCTCTAGGGATTCACTGTCTTTTTTGCTTTCAGTAATTCTGGCAACAATATGAGTCATAAGCAGGGAGCCTGAGGTTTCCTTGTTTCTTGGGCAGAAGGCATCATTTCCATATCTTTCGGGCCAGATCCTGGCTGGGTTTGTCTGGGGTGAAGTGTGACAGATATAGGAGGTCAGAGAGAGCATCACCATCATGCTCCTGGCTTGCTCACCTCCCTCTTGTGACAAACAACTCTCAACACTGCCCTAGAGAGACAGGATCCCAAGACAGGAGGGGACTATCCTTCCAAGGACCTGCTGGGGTAGGGTGCTGGCCACAGATCCCAGGCCCTGTGGTTCTGCTCATGGCCCAGTCACTTGTCCTTTGTATCTTTAGGCCCCTCCCTTCCTTCACAGTGGAGGCAGTGACCATCCAAGACCTAGACAGACACCGCAGATACAGCAGCCTGACTCCCCTCACGCCAATCCTCACACCACCAATGCCCGCTGTGGGACCTCCTGCAGGTCACTGAACCTGGGAGCCTCACTCTCCTCATCTGTGATGTGGGGATGATGATGGTTGTTGAGATGGCACAAGACAGCCTGTGAAAGGCTCTTAGCTTGGTGCCTGGCTCTTAGAGAACTGGATGAATGTTAGTCATTTCTACTTGCAGAAGGACGAGAAATACCACCACCTTGAAATTACAGAGCACCCGCCCTCTACCGAAAAACAACATGTGCTTTCACCCTATGGCCTGATTTTCCAAATGGAGAAACTGAGGTGCAAAGAGAGGAAGTATTTTTTCTTAACAAACTTGGTGGCAAAACCTGCAAGTGACCAAAAGAAGGACATTATTATTAATCTTGCTACCATATTCTCTCATTTGTGGAATGGGAGGTAGGAATTGGGACATCTGCAACCCAGATTTTGTGCAAAAGTGCTCTTTTCAGTGGAAACTGCTCAATGAGGTCGTGGGGATTGGGCTTCACATCTTGATTAGTTCAGGGGCTCTAGAAGGGCTGCTCTTCCACCTGGCTCCTAAAAGGTCCTTTGTTCCTGCAACCTTCATCCCCAGCCCACAGGGCCAGGTGACGTGGGGCAGAGTCACTGTATACCATTTGGAGCCTGGCTACCCAAGAGCACTGTCGTCTCACCCAAGAGGCAGGAACAGAGTCCAGCTGGGGGCAGAGAGAAGGGGAGCTCCAGGGATGGCAGCAGCTGGATCATGTTGGACCGGGAACCCATCTTGTTTGAGATGGGGACAAACACAGGCCAACGGGATGACATTTTGCAGTCCCTCTCCTTGTGTTGCTGTCAGCTTTCTCCCTGCCCTGCCCCTTTAACTCCCACCCCTGTAGGGGGGATGCAGCTGTCTGCTCTGGGTCCCTTGCTGCTCCACCACAGGAGTTCTCAGCACAGGAGTTCCCAAAGATACCCTGCCAGCTTGTTTCCAGGCCCCTTTCACTGCCCCTGTGGAAGTCTTCTCACTAGAAGCACCATGCCTCTAGACAAGTACAAATCTAATTGTGAAAGCCTGTTCCCCATTCATTTTCATTGCTGCTTTGATTTATTTTATTAGCAAACTTCTTTTGTGTGATGACAGGCTTCATTACAGTGTCTATAAAAAACAATTACTCGCTCTTATCTCCTAAACTGAGGGAGAAAGAAATGAGTGGTGATGTGCATTGGGAAAACACAGTGGGATCCAGAGACAGTGCAGTGGAAGGGCCCGTCCATGAGGGTAACCTGAGAGGGCAGGGGCTGGGGCAGAACCTCTCTCTGTCAAGGAAATGGCCACCTGGAAGCCAACCAGGAATGGCACGGCACCCAACCTGCCCAGAGATAAGGAAAAGACTGGCAGCCAGCCATGGCTTTTGCTGTTGGCATCTCAGCTGAAGACCCCTATGAAGGTCAAACCCTAATCAGTTACCCTTAGGGGAAAGACTATAATAATACTTGCCACCACTCATTCAGCATTCACTGTGTGTTTAGGAGGCACATAGGGTAGCGGTTAGGAGCTTGGTTCCAGAATTAGAACTGAGGTCTCACCCAGGCTATTAAGCAAGTTTTATAAATCTGAAAGCCTCAGTTTTCTCCTCTGCAAAATGGGAAAAATTATGGTGCCTACCTCCTTAGGGCTGTGGTGAGGCTAAAATGAGGTAATGTAGAAGCTCAGAGGACACTGTGAGCTATCCCTACGGTGTGTGGGCACGTGGCCCATCGCTGCTGGTGGAGGGTGTTGCATGAATGCTACACAGTTCCCCTCTGAAAAGAAACTCATGTTGTTTTGAATGTATTAGTTTGTTTTCAACAAGATACTTCAAGAAGTATCACCACCATGAAAGGACAACCTCAGTCAAGCTGGTTTTGGATGGTTACTGGATGCAGTTGGTAAAAAACAAAACAAAACACCAGTAGAAAAGAACAACTTTAGTTTTAAATTTACTTCTAAATATAAACTGTATAGTATTTTTTTTGAGACAGAGTCTTGCTCTGTCGCCCAGGATGGAGTGCAGTGGCACAATTTCGGCTCACTGCAACCTCTGCCTTGAGGGTTCAAACGTTTCTCCTGGCTCAGCCTTCCGAGTAGCTGGGATTACAGGCGCCCACCACCATGCCAGGCTAAGTTTTGTATTTTTCGTAGAGACTGGGCTTCCCCATGTTGGCCAGGTTGGTCTCAAACTCCTGACCTCAGGTGATCCACCCACCTTAGCCTCCCAAAGTGTTGGAATTACAGGCGTAAGCCACTGCACAGGCCTAGTATTTTTATATTATATGGTTTTAAGCATATGTGCATCTAAATTAATAAATTAAATATATGACTATTTCAACAATATCCCTAAGTATTTATAGTTAGCTACTTCCCCAACAAGGGGGAATAGTTACTTTACATTAGGTTTTGACTCAGATTTGGAAATACAGCAATCTCACAGCATCCCAGTGAGGGAGGCACGATCGTATCCTTTTACACATGAGGAAACCGAGGTTTACTTAACACTTTCTCCAGGGTTCCTCAGTGCATAAATGGCAGAACCCAGAATGGAACCCAAGGGTGGGTCCACCAGAACTAGGCATATCTGAGAGCTCCACGGAGACTGTGCCTTCCTAGGATCTGGACCGACCCTATCACGGTCTTCCTCAAAGATCCCTAACAGCACTTGTACTGTCTGCAGAACACAGGGGTCACCCTTGGTTTGCAATCAGGCCCTCTGCCACCTGCTCCTATCTATCATCTTCTGCCCTCTCCATACCCCCGGACTACCTCTGTGGACGCTGCTGACAACTGGCCGCAATGCACTCACTTTTCTGCCCCAGGAGGCTCGTGAATTTTTCCTTCTGTGACTTTGAAACCCCAAACAAATATTAATTATCTAATTCATTCATTCATTGATACATGATCTGGTCATTGGTCAGGTTTGCTCTAAGAACTGTGCTGGAAGAAATGGAACAGAAACGAGCTGCCAAGTGTGGACCAATGATATAGAGCCTTGAAAGCCGGGTGAAGGTGCTGGAGCTTGTTGGTCAACCTGCCAACCAACCTGCCCATTTACTCGGTCCTTCCACACCCAAGTCTGAGCATCCTCTCTGCACAACCTCCCACCCATTCATCAGAACCTTGAGCCGCATGGGCATCACCTGGAGGGCATGTTAAAACACAGCTGGCTGGGCTCTGCGGCTGCGTCTGACTCAGCAGCCTGGGGTGGAGCATTTGCATTTCTAACAAGTTCCCAGGTGATGCTAATGCTGCTCATCCAGGGATCACACTTTGAGAGCCACAGCATACTGGAATGGTGACAACCTCTCAGGTGACTGTGCCTGCCAGTCCACACTATTATTTCCTAACAGCCCTGTGAATTTGGGACTATTAGTGCCCATTTGTAGATGGGGAAATAAAAGTTCAAGAGAAAGGGCAGACGCGTCCAAGGTCTCACAGAGAGCTTGCTCCAGAACTCGGCCCAGAGCCAAGGCCTTTTGACCTGTGTGGCCAGCCTCTTTCCACTCTTGTCTTCCTGCAGCCACAGCCTGATCACAATAACCACAGCCGTGCTGACAAGAACAGCTGTCAATTAGTGATCATTTATTATGCTCCAGGTACCGAGCTAAGCTTTTAATGTATTTTGACTAATAGCATGCTCACAACTGCACTATGAAGTAAAGATTATTCTATCCCCTAAATAATATAAAGAGGAGAGGTTAAGTCACTTTCCCAAGGTTGCACAGCAGCTAGCTCTCTGAATTTGCACTAGAACCCAGGCAGTTTCATGCTGAGGCTCATGTACGTCATACCGCACTGTTCTGCCCCCTTACCTGAGGGTTATGATCAGAACAGCTGCCACTTACGAAGTGCCTCCTCTTTGGCTGGCTCTAGGCCAAAGAGATGTGTCGTCCCATTTAGTTCTTACAACAAACTTTTGAAGAAGTTATTTTATCACCATTTTTAGGGATGAAAGAACCAAGGCACCAAGAGGTAGGTATGCGCTGGTTAGGGAGTAACATACAAACAGGCGACCCTTGGGCCTTTGAGCTGTCTCCTTGGAGGAGCGGTGGGAGAAGCACGCTCTGCAGGCAGGGACACTCATGGAATTTCAAATGGCTTGCCGAGAATCACGAGCAAAATGCCTGCCCTGTTTCCAGCAGACGGCTCTTGCAAAAGTTGGGCGTATGTGGCCCCAGGAGGAAAATGCTGCACGTATCTGAGCATATTCCCAGCATTCTTAGAGAACAGAAGGAAGAAATGAGGACCAGGTTCCTGGCAGCCATGCTGCAGCTGTCCGAGGCAGAGGGTGCTGGTAGGGGCAGGAAAAAGATGGGGAAATGCATTGCCATACAGGTGCCCGATGTGGCCCTGGATCTCCTTCTAGTGCTTGGGCTGGCCTTTGGCAATCATTTCTCCCTCCCAGGTGGCAACTTAACCCCTTTCAGGGTTGATCCTGACCTCTGGGCCCTTCCTGTAACAGCGGCCCCTCTCTAGAGTAGATACACCTTTTCTCTACTCCTCCCACCAGGCAGAATGAGATGAGCACTGGGCTTGGAGCCAGGGCATCTGGGATTTAGTCCTGGCACTGCCAGCTTCAAGCGGAGGGACCTGCCCAGTCACGTAACCGCCCTGGGCATATCATATCGCAATGTCACCCTTGCCCAGCTTCTGGATGTGTCCTGCCTTCTTTTCATACACTTGTTTCACTTAGTCCTCTTGACAACACTGAGTTTTATGGGAAAAAAAGAGTTTTTTTTTAAAAAATCTGTTCAGGTAGCCTGGTACTAGGCTAGCCTTTCAGTAACCATATCAGCATTACACAAAGCGAACCCCAGTGTCCTAAGTCTTCATTCCTCTACCCAGAAAATGGATTTTCGTCTCAGAACAAGGCTCAAAGAACTTCCTGACTTCTGCAAGGGGAGGATGTCCTCCCCTCATCCCCCCACATGGCTTTCCATCACTCCCTCGCTCCTGCAAGCCTGCTTCATGGAACCTTCGTGCCCGTCCGTATCTCACCAAGGACGGTGGAGCCCACCTCTGCCTCCTGGAGGAGACCCTGCAGAGCTGCTCTTGGGGGCCTCAGGCCTTCCCTGGGAGTCTCCGCATTGCTGCTGTGTGCAGAATCTCATGTCTGAGCTTGCAAATGGCCCAAACAATGTGCTGGAATGTATATGGATAGGGGTAGGCTGGGAGTGCCGAGAACACATTTCCTTACTTCTTTTTTTTTCCCTTTGAGACAGGTTCTCACTCTATCACCCAGGCTGGAGTGCAGAGTCATGAACATGGCACACTGCAGCCTTGACCTCCCAGGCTTAAGGAATCCTCTTACCTTAGCCTCCCAAGAGCTGGGACTATAGGCATGGAGTGCACCACCATGCCTAGCTAATTAAAAAAATTTGTTTTGTAGAGATGAAGTCTCACTCTGTTGCCCAAAGCTTGTCTTGAACCTTTGGGCTCAAGCAATACTCTTGCCTTGACCTCCCATGACTAAGAAGGAGCCAGGCGCAGTGGCTCATGCCTAGCCGTGAGTAGTCTCGCTGCTGTTGTGCAGGCTGGGGTGCAGTGGTGCGATCTTGTCTCACTGCAACCTCTACCTCTTGGGTTCAAGTGATTCTCCTTCCTCAGCCTCCTGAGTAGCTGGGATTACAGGCATGTGCCACGACACCCGGCTATTTTTTTTTTTTTTTTTTTAGTAGCGATGGGGTTTTGCCATGTTGGGCAGGCTAGTCTCGAACTCCTGATCTCTGGTGATCCACCTGCCTTGGCCTCTCAAAGTGATGGGATTACAGGTGTGAACCACCACACCCAGCCAGAAGTACTATGTACTTATGATGAACACATTCAATGTTACAGACACACATTAGGTAAAAAGAGCTAGACTTTGAAGCCCTCCCACCCCAATGGCCACTAGGGACAGGAAGGCTTAATGTCATTGTGAGTCATTTTTAGAAGTGAGATAGGCTGGGTGCAGTGGCTCATACCTGTAATCTCAGCATTTTGGGAGGCCAAGGCAGGAAGACTGCTTGAGGCCAGGAGTTCGAGACCAGCCTGGGCAACATATAGGGACTCCGTCATTACAAAATACTAAAAAATTAGCTGGGAGTGGTGTTGTGCACCTGTAGTCCCAGCTACTTGGGAGGCTGAAATGGGAGGACTGCTTGAATCCTGGGGTGTTGAGGCTGCAGTGAGCTCTGATTATGTCACTGTCCTCCAGCCTGGGCAACAGTTTGAGATCCTGTCCAAAAAAAATTGTTTTTTTGAGATCTCTAACTTATTTTATGTAATATTATAGTTTAGATAAGCTCTAACTTATTTATCCCCAAAGGACGTGCATTTGGGTCATTTTTAGTCTTCTGCTATGGTAAGTAACATTTCAGCAAATAAATATTTGCTCATCACTGTCTCTCTTATATAAACTCCTGGGCATGGAATTTCAGGTCAAAGAAATGTGCTTACTCTGAAATGTAATGGATTTTGCCAAATTGTTACTCACAAAAGATATAGCCACTTAAATTGTCCCAAGGCCTACATTTTTCTCACTCTAGCTTGGTCACATTGTCCTGCTTGGATACTTTCTCTCTCCTGTATCTCATAGTTGGAGATATCCTAACTGTGGCCTCCTGGGGACACTGTGAAGTTTCCTTTCTGCTCATTCTGCTGCCACCACTCCTAATCCAAACAACCTCTCATATACCATTGTCCAAAGATGGCCTTGTAAGGCTGGGAAGGGCAATACCAAGGAGGTTTATCAGTTGGAGTGGTACCGCTAACACACTAACAGTGACTGAAAGATGTGGGCCAGAGACTGGGGACTGAGAGGTGGACAAAACCTTCTTCCTGCCTCCAGGGAGCATGCGGATATGGGAGTGCAACATGGGGTGGTTCTCAGGCAGCATGGCGAGCCATCTACATGAGCTGAGATTGGAAGGATGAGTGTGGGTTGGCCAGACCTTGGTCTGGGAAGGCATTTCAGAAGTGGACAGTGTGGGCCTGCAGAGAGGGGCTGGCCCATAAGCCTGGGACTTACATGCAGTCTTGTCTGGCCAGATAAGGTAGACATCTGTGGTGTGCCCTACCCCACATCCATTCTCCCTTCTGGGCACAGCACTTGGACTTTCCTTTGGGTAACTAGCCCATCCCCATCTTCCTGGCTCCAGGATGGGCATGTGACTGCAGGTGACCAATTGCAGTGTTGTTCAGGGATGGGACCAGCAGGCCAATGAGACCCAACCTGGGGACTTGTATGAGATGATGGGAGGAGGGACTCTCTTTCCATGGGCTGCTGCGGATCTCCACGAGAAAAAGCCCACCTGAAGGGAAGCCAACTCAGATAAAAGTAGGGCCTAAGGCATTGAGAGACACCTAGCCTGAGTGAGATGGGTCAGTCCCTGCATCCGGCCCGGCCTTAGGGTCTACCCTGGAATTTCAGTGGTGTGAGCCTATCAATTCTGGTTTTTGCTTAAATCAGATTGACTAGGGTTTTGGGTATCTGTAAGCAAGAATCCAGATGAATGCAATGGGTAAGAGGAAAAGGGGGAAGAAGAGATCTGCAGGGCCAGCTCATGAAGCTAGCTGGAGCCTAGGCTATGCAGCTAAAGACTTGTCTAACCACTAGAGCTGGGAAGATTCTCATTTCCACATGAGAACTTTGCTCTGCTGAGAGAGACAGGGAGAAAAGGAGAGAGGGAAAGGGAAAGTCAATGGCTCTTCTAGAAATTTCAAAGCTGTTGGAACATTTTTGGGGGGTTTTCTCATCAGGATAGACAGTCTGGTCTGGAATCAGTCCTCAGCCCTGACAGTACATGTCGATTGATCTTAATTTCTGAAAATACGCTCATGCCTTTCAGACTGGGCTCTTCTCTCTGTCACCAAGAACAGGGATCTTAGCAGAGATGAATCAGAGGGAATTTGGTCCTTTGTAAATGCCTGGCTCTGGCTGAAAGAGAACACTCGCATTCCAGCAGGGAGCTGCCAGGGGTGAATGGGCTCTCCTGCTCCCCTCCGCCCTGCAGGCAGCCTTTCCATGGGGGCTTGGGAGACACTGCCCTGGCAGATGGGCTGTGGCTGGCTCAAGGAACTCTCCTTCTCCAAGCCAGGAGAGAGAAAGCCAAGGGAGAAAAATCTCAGGAGCCTCCTCATTACACCATCTCATTTCCTCTGGAGAGTGGCGGACATAATTGGATCAAATGCAAATGTAAGCCAGCCTCCTTCCCCCTCCCGGCTGAGAGACTTCCAATATGGCTTCATTACCAAGTCTATTGTAAATAACTGTGTGGAGAAAAATGCCATTTGTTCTGCCATAATTGCCTGATGAGCATCAGTAGATGGGTCTTTGAAACACACAGAATGAAATCATTTTGGGTTGCTTTAGAAATTCCTTTGTGCAAATCTTTCTCCATTCATTGTTCTCCATAGAGGGGGTTTCTGAAGGGGGTCTTCTAGACCAAGGAGCCAGTTAGGAGCTTGGAGGCTGATTCTGGCCAGGGACACACTTGCTTGGAGTATTCAGCCAATATTTATTAACTGCTGTCAACTAAAGAAAAAAATGAAGCTTTTAAAGGATTAAAGTTGGTTTCATTTAGAAGTCTTATCGAGGACTATAGACCAAGGCCTGTAGCCTGGGAAGAGGCTTTTAGAAAGGTTCTCTCAGACTCCTCCAATGTAGTATTTTAGTTTATACATGGGTGGTGAAGATTTAGTACGTGTAAAATTACATTATGTTTTGAGTGTTAGAGTACATCTGGTTATAGATTATAGAAGCATAGTTACTAATCTTGTCACAAGTTATGAGTAGACAAAGGCAAGGACTAGGGTCATTTATCTTTGATGCAATGTAGTGATTCAGGTGAGAGACATGGCATTCTATCCTGTTTTGCCTTTAAAACATCTTTCCAGAGAGCTGCATGGTGTCACAAAGTTAGGGGCTTTGTGAGATACTCCTGGCAAAAGGAAATGGGCAAACATGGTCTCTTACATTTGCTACTTTGTCTCATAAAGTTTTTGGTCATAAAGTAATTGTCTGCTTGTGTTGATAAGACTAATGTTGATTGTCTTCTGTAATTAGGAGGTCTCTTGTTTAGGAAGGTTGGTGGTAATTTTTAGTTGTAGTTGTATCAGGCCCAGTGTGTTTTTTAGCCTTTTCTTGGAAAGTATGTTTTGGATTGTATTTAGTTCTCATTATTATGATGTGAGGTTTTTTTTGGATGGTGTCTATTTTTGTATTTAATATAATATTTTAATAGGATTATTAGGATGTTATAGATTCTATGTAGTAATATATACTTAATAGTAATAAAGTCTGTTGTAGATTGGAAAAATATGATATTTAATAACACTGGAATATATATTTATATATTTTTAATTGTATTGTTTTTTGTACTTTATTAGAGTCTTTTTATGAAAGGCAATGCTGGATTAGAGTTTATTGTAAATGCCTTTAGAGAAGAATTTAGAATAATAATTCTAAATAAGTGACAAAAATAGAATAATCACAGTTAAAATTTGCTAAAAGTTTTTAATTGATAAGGATCAATTAACACTAGTAAACTAGTAACTCCTTTACCACTCCTGTCAGAAAGCTTCTCAAGCCCATGGGTTGGTCAAGTAGGTTACGGTAAATATTTACTCACGGAAACTTTAACAATTTCTACCAATTATTAATTGCCAGTCACATTCCCAGGTTGTGTGTTAGGCATTTTCTAGACATTATCTCACTTAATCTTCATGATAGCTCTGTAAGCTAGGCAGTATTATGATTCCCTGATTTCAGATGAGGAAAGAAAGCTCAGGGAGGTCATCTAACGTGCCCAAAGTCAGATAGCTACTGATGATGGCGATGGGATCTGAATCCAGGCCTTTGTGACTTTACAAATGGAGCTTGTGTTCACTGGTCTTTGTGAAACTTCTAGAGCAACAGGTACAAAAGGGAAAACTTGAGGGGGTGACCGAGAGCACTCCTCTAGGCCTGCATATCCTGTTTGGCCTTCCTAGCTTCTCTGGCCCACTGCTGGTTTGCTGGACATCTCAATCTCAGACCCACCATCTTGAGTAGAAGCAAGACCTTATTCCAACCTCTTAAGAAGACCCAAGGCAAATGACAGTCAGAGCTGTGGTGAAGACCATCCTCTGGCTGCTGGAGGGTACTCCCTTGACCTCTCACACCCCTCATACAACAAGGAATGGCCCATGAGCCCCTGTCTTCTTCACCTGATGGGCAGAAGGGCTACAGAGCCCTGAGGCCTCCAGTCTTTCCACGCTCAGGCAGAAGCTCAAGCACCTACTGGGACAGGCACCCGGGATGTTGTGCCAAGAAGGGGGTGTCCGGAGGGCTGGCTCACCTTGAATGAGATTTCATATTGCTCCCCTCCCCAGATCTCCAAGCCAGGGTCATAACCGCCCAGCTCCCAGAACCACTTCCGATCCACAGCGAACAGTCCACCGGCCATCACGGGAGACCTGTCAAGAGAACATGGTGTGAAAGTGCAGATGTCCTGGCCGTGTGCTCTCCTGCAGCCTGATAACACCATTCCCGCAGTGATGGTGTTCCATGCTGCTCCCTGCACACAGCCCAAGTGTCTTCCAGGGAATCCAAGGCCCTACCAGGTATCCCCTTTCTTGCCTACCACTTCCCTTCATAAGAGCTACCTTTTAACCAAATGGGACCTGAAGTTCCTTTACACAATTAACCCCTAAGAACACTTGTGAAATGAAATCACAGTACTTTGTCCGTATGGCCCTGAATCATAAACATGTACATATGAGTCTTCCCACTAGTTAAATGGTCCCATCGGGTCTCTCCAAGCCTGTCTATGTTGTAGAATCTCTTAGAGAGATGAAAAAACACATAGCTTGCTGGGCCCCACCTCAGACCTGCTGAAACAATCCCTGTGAGAGGGAGCCTAGCACTCTGTGTTTTTGAACATGCTACTTTGACGATTATTACTCAGTAGGCCTGGCATGGATGTTTGTTCTGCTGTGGTGTTTACGGAAGAAGTCACCGTCTCTGTCCTTTCAGTTAAACTAGGAGATAAGATTAACTCCATTCATTCTCTCATGAGTCTGTTCATCACGTGCCAGCTGTGAAGCAGGTGCTGGAAGAATCTCAAGGTAAATCAGACTCCTTCAGGGGCAGCCCCCTCAGGACAGGGGGTGCATAAGGGACCCTGGGAGGTACACAGACAGAGTATTACAGGAATCTGAAAGGAGTGTGTCTGTTTCCAGGTTTTGGGGTGAGGAGGGTGGCTGGGGCAAGGGTCAAGGAATGAGGCTCAGGGGAGGTGGCATTTAAGTGGGTTTGGACACAGGGAAGTTTGGGGGAGAGAAAGGCACCTGGGAGGATAAAACAACGTCAGCAAGCACACAGAGACGAAAAATCATGCAGTACCCACAGGCACAGGAAGTCCGCCTGGCACCGTGCTAAGTGAGGAAACGCCATGCTGCTGACTGCTGGCGTCCCCCAGGGTATCTCGCACAAGACTGGCACCTGGTAGGGGCCAAGCAGCGTTTGCTGTGTGAAAATCTATCAGAGAGTTGGCTGCATCCTTGTCTGGCTCCACCGGAAAACTCCAAACCCTCAAATCCAAACATTCCAGCAGCAACCTCCATTCCCCCTCTTGGCCCCCAGAAGTACAAGCTCATGGGAAGTGCGCTGATGGAAAAAGCCCTTAGTCAACCCACAAGCTGCCCAAGTGGCTCCTCCTTCCAGCAGCACATGGGACTTTACAGCACAGGCAGGACTCGTTTAAAAGGGGAGCCCCTTAAATATTTACTGAGGGCTTGAATATGCCAGGTGTGGTATTGAACGAATTTATTAATAAAATGAATTTACTCTTCACCTCGATCTCATATAGCAGGCCTCATTATCATCACCATTTTACACATGTACAACTGGAGTGCAGGCAGGGAGCTTGCTCAAGGCCACACGGCTATAAAGCAGCACTGCTGGGATGTGAATCTCCAACCTAGGCCACAGTCCACACCCTTCTCCACCACCATATACTGCCTCCAGGCAGGCAGGAACACTCGAGAAGCAGGTGATGCATGCAAAGGACAGGGTGTCAGAAATTGAGAGTCCTCACTCTCATTTCTGCTCTCCTTAACTTGCTGTGTGACCTGAGATGCAGTGGTTAACTGTTAACCCTGTGCTGCCCAGGATGGAAGCCACTGGCCACTGGTGATGACTCTGCATTTAAAATGCAACTGGTGTGAACTGACATGTGCTGTGAGTGTGAGATACATACCAGATTTCCAAGACTTAGGATGAAAAGAGTCATGAAAAAACTCATTAGTACTTTTAAAGTGTTGGTTACATGTTAAAATAATATTTGAGATCTACTGGTTTAAATAAGATTTATATGATTAAGATGAATTTTACCTGTTTCTCTTTACCTTAAAAAAATAATATCACATATGTGGCTTGTATTATATTGGACAGTGCTGATTTAACCTCTTTGGGCCCTGTTCCCCAACTACACAATGAAGTGGTAGCTATATTTCCTATCCCACCTTGCTAGTGATATGGTTTTGCTGCGTCCCCACTCAAATCTCATCTTTCTTTTCCCCAGTGCATTTAAGTTATATTTATAATGTGGTCTATTCAGTGTGCAATAACATTACATCTTTTTTTAAAGTATATATTTTAATTTGAAATTATTGCTAAAAAAAAGCTGATGATCATCTCAGCTTTCAGCGAGTCCTAATTTTTTTGCTTGCAGACCCAAAGAACTATACATCAAATCTCATCTTAAATTGTAGTTCACATAATCCCCAGGTGTTGTGGGAGGGGCCTGGTGGGAGGTAATTGAATCATGGGGGCAGTTACCCCATGCTGCTGCTCTCATGATATCTCGTGAGTTCTCATGAGATCTGATGGTTTCATCAGGGGATTTTCCCTCTTTGCTCAGCACTTCTCTCTCTTGCCACCTTGTGAAGAAGGATGTGTTTGCTTCCCCCTCTGCCATGACTGTAAGTTTCCTGAGGCCTCCCCAGCCATATGGAACTGTGAGTCAATTGAACATCTTTTCTTCATAAATTACCCAGTCTCAGGCAGTTCTTTATAGCAGTGTGAGAATGGATTAATACAGCTAGAATATTTCTAAAGTACCCAATACTATAAGAAGGTAAGGTGTTACTAGTATTGACTCCCCTTTGTCTTCTGAAGATTGGGGGGCTCCTGGATTTTTTTTGGCTGGAGCCACAAATCTACTGCTTGGAAAGGCTGAGAGTGTTTCTGACTTGGTGCTTCATGGGATACTGAACTCGAGGCTTTGCACATGAAAATCAGCCTGGGTCAAAGCATGGGCAGGGGCTGAGGAGCTGTGTGGAATAGGCAGGGTATCAGCCATAAAGTATTTGGGATGCTCAAGGCTTTGCCTCCAGAGAGAAGCTTCTCTTCCCAGGCTGTTCTTGCTTCTACTGTGTTTGGCAATACCAACAACAATTCTGAGTGTCCAGTGTGTGCCACTCACTTCACTGACACCATCTCCAGCTCTCACAAAGCTCTAATACTAGTCTCCTTTTCAGATGGAGATATTTGAAAATCAGAAATTTTATATAATTTGCTTATAGTAAGTGGATGAACTGTGACTGAAACAGGGGTCTGCCATTGAAATCATGTCTTTTAAACATCTTTGCACCAAGCTGTGCCTGTAGATTGCCCACTTGCTGGGCACTCTACCATCAAGTGGGAAGGTGGGAAGCTGTGCAGAAAATGACCAAGATTTCCCTAGTGGCCACTTCCTAGGGTTCTGTCCAAGTAAAAAAAAAAAAAAAAAAAAACAGAAGAGAGACTTCTGGGAGGAATCATGGGAGAGGATGAAGGGGCCCTCAGAAAGCATCTAGGCCAGTGGCTGACAACCATGGCCACACATCAACATCACCTGGGAGCTTTAAAAAATGATGATACCTGCGTCCCACCCCCAGACTCTAGTGTAATTGCTCTTGAGGGAAGCCTGGGTGTTTTTACAAGCTCCCCAGGTGATGTCAACGTGTAGTCAGGGTCAAGAGCCAGTGTTCTTGGATGAGGCCAACCACTTTAATATCCAGATGAGACTGAAGCCCCAGAAGACACTAGCTGGGCCTTGGCTACTAGCCAGCTGTATGACCTCATCTTAACCTTTCCTCACTGTGCAATGAGGATGGTGATGGGCCAAGACCCATCCTTTCAATGAGTCTGCTTATTGCAAAGGTTCAAACAATACAGGGGGTTCTAATTACTCCCTTGATTACCCTGAAAGTTCCATTTTTCTGGAGCAGCTTCTGCAATCATGTCATCTTGGGCCAGACTTGTTTCTTCTCTGAACCACAAGGTCTCCATCAGTCAAATGAGGGTAATTTTACCTACATCTGAGGATCCTACATTATCCTAAGGATCATGCACAATAATGTCAGTAGAAATTGCTTTGCCAATGTAGGCCAAATGTTAGTTACTTCTGGTGGTGTTATTCTACATGGATTTAGGTCAACTGAGGACTGATTCTGAGGTATATGGAAGGTGGGGAAGACTGCATGAGGTGATCATGGCTAAATCATATCTTTGTATCAGAAAGGGATCTAATAGTAGTGACTGATTGTGTTTAAGATAAAGGTGGCCAAGAGAAGACCACAAATGTCTGACCTGCTGCTGGAGACATGGAATCTACTCTTGCCCTCCACTGTTGGCTCAGGCCAGTCCATTGTCCTGGCCACCTTTCATTTCCTCAAAGAAGCCCAGCTCTTCCTATCTCTGAGCCTGCCCTGGGCCCACAGTGTTAGGGGTTCCTCTCAGGAGCCCTGGGTATGCACCATGCCCATGAAGATGGCTGAGCTTCCAACACCCCTGCTTCTCACAGGGCGAGGGTAAGGCACAGAGAAGTGTGGTTCACTGGGGGCAAAACTGTAGTGAGAGGTGTGACTCCCGAGGTATGTCCATGTCTGAATCCCCGGAACCTGGGAATATGTTACCTTATGCTGCGAAAGAGACTTTGCAGATGTGATTAAGGTTAAGGATCTTGAGGTGGGGATGTTATCTTGGTGAGCCTGATGGAATCACTTGTCATTAATGTAATCACAGGCTTATAAGTGAAAGAAGGAGGCAGGAAAGTCAGAGTCAGAAGGAAATGTAATGAAGGAAGCAGAGGTGTGAAAGAAAGCAGGAGGGAAACAGAGATCTGAAGTGGTATGCTTCTGGTTTTAAAGCTGGAGGCAGGGGCCATGAGCCAAGGAATGTAAGCATCCTCTAGAAGCTGGGAAAGGTAGAGAAATGGATTCTTCCCAAAGCATCCAGAGGGAAAGCAGCCCTGCCGACACTGTGATTTTAGCCTAGTTAGACTCATTTCAGGCTTCTGACCTCCAGAGTTTTAAGCCCAAATCTGTGTTGTTTTAAGCTTCTCAGTTCATAGTAATTTATCACAGCAGCCATAGGAAACTAATACAGCAGGAGAGCTTGGGCTTCGGCTTTGTATCCAGAGATCTTTTCCACACCTGTCGCAGGAGAGCTGGAACAGTTCACAGGGCAGCTGCAGGGATGGTGAGCCTACTGTTGGGGAGAAGCCCTTTCCAGAGCTTGGAGCACCAGAGAGGGGATGAGCTCTATTTCTCTTAGCCACTCACAGAGCTCCTCCTTCTGGAGTCTTAGTTCTCCATCTGCAAGGGGCTCAGTTCTTCACTGGTAGGTTCCTTCCATCCTTCACGTTCCAGGATGCTATGAGTCCAGCCCATCACCCTCCCCCAGCCTGCAAACTTCTGCCGTGGGACAAACTGTTATTTCCCTAACACTTCCAAGTGGGTATGGCAGAATGATGGGGAAATTGGCTCTAGAGGCAGACAGACAGACCTGCATCTGTACCTAGCCTTTGCCACTTAATAGCTGTGTGACCTGGGCAAATAACTTAGTCTCTTGGAGCATTGATGTCCCCATCTGGAAAACATGGATAATAATTTGTACCATATATAGTTGTGGGTGTTAAATTGGCTCAGAGTGTAATGCGCTTAGTACTGGGCTGGGCACTTGGTGATGATGATGGTAAAAATTATGTGCCAGGCTTGAGGAAGAGAGCATGAGAGACCCACTCACCCCTGTTGGCAATCCTGGAAAACTGTGCAGAGGTAGGCAAGGTGGAGGTGACCAGCCTGGTGGGCCATGAGCTGAGGTTGTCGTTACAAGCTGGGAGGGATGGTGCTTCTGGCTGGGGATATCTGACACTTGGTACTAAGTGGGGCTGGGAAGCTGGACCCTCTGCATTGGGCTTTTAGGGAAGATGGTGATCCTGTGTTGTGTGTATATTGGAGCGGTTTGAGTAGCCACTGGGACTAGCCAGGGTTGTTCATACTTACTCAAATGGGTCACTTGGGTCAGCTTTCTGCAGTTCTGGAGGGATCGGGATCCGTTTGTAGTACATCTCCCAGTCAAAGGCTCCCCGCATGGCATCCCCTGCCTGTGTCTCGTATCGAAAGTCGTCGTGGTCAATTACATCAATCATCGGGCACACGATCGTCTTGCGGTTCCGAGCAATGCGGTCTGAAGAAGCCAACAGATGCCTATCAGATGAAGCAGGATCGGGGAGCAGCTAAGTGCATCATCCTGTTCTGCAGCTCACTTGCATTTTTAAGATCTCTGAACCCTCAGTTTGACGATCCATGGATGGGAAGGGAGCGTGCAAGCTTTAAGCAAAAGGGACCAGACTGGGCTCTCATCTCAGTTCTTTTACTCTCAATGCGGCCCTGAGGCAGCTGCACAAATAATATCTTCAAACCCCAGCGTTCTCCTCTATGCAACGGATTAAGAAGAGGCTCTGCCTCACAGGTTATGAGGACTGGACACAGTATGTCTGAAAATGCTTAGCATATGTGCCTTATTATTAGCATAATGAGCAGTACCACTATGGGCAAAGAATGATTTCCTTCTGGGAAGGTCCCTGTTCCAGTCCTGCGAGCCTCCTCATTCAGAGTCCTGAGCTTGACTCATGGCCCAAAGCCGTAGGCACCCCAGCACTTTCCTTCATAGCAGACTGCCTGACCTTGACAGCTCACTGGCACCCCAGGGTATAATTAGTGAGCAACTGGACCTCCTTGCAAGAATTCAGCTCAACTTTTTCAACCATTGGAACTATGGATAGGGGAATGAACTGCCCCAGGGAGTCTGAGTTCCTCAAGACTGGAGGTATGTAAGCAGAGCCTGGTAGACCATCACTCTGCAGGGATGACATAGGCTGGGTGATTCCAAAGGTAAATGGGGTGTTCACCTAGATGGCTTTATGGTCCCTTTCAGGCCTGGGAGAAGCTGATTCTATAAAATTGAGTCTCTGTCCAACCTACCAACATAATTCCAGCTTTGGTTTGCTCTGCCCTTCTTCCTTGTGCCAAGAAGCCCTGATCACAGCCGGGGACTACCAGTGAGCTACTGGGTCAGACAATCTGCCATGGGGCATGAGTGGGCTGTGCCCAGTGCCTGGCTGCTTTGGGATATAAGTCAAATTCAAGGCTTAGAAATGGAAGCCTGGTAGGGCCAGGGCAGCCAGCAGCTGCCTGGGGCCCAAGGTTCCTTCGTCAAGTGACTGCAGATTTTTCTTCCAGGAGAGAAAACAGTATTTTTGCTTTTTTTCTAAACTGCAAGGCATGATCCATAGGTGGGGTCATGAAATTGGTTGTGTGTGTGTTTGTAATGAACCAAAAAAAAAAAAAAAAACCTAAATATCAGGCTGCATTCCAGGGGATAAGGGTTACTGTGACAGGTGATACTCTTTCAGGAACATGCTTCAGTCATACTGCATGAGTGTGTACCTCTGTGTACTGGATTGAGATGCCCAAGGTGTTTCTTACTGGGGCACATGGTTTAAAGAGTTTGAGAAATACTATTTTTGGCAGTGTACCCCTACAGGTGGATCAGGGGCCATCGGTGCCAGATGGACCTGGGAGTGTGTTTAAAAAAACTCACGTGCCCGCCCCGACCCAGGCCCGCTGAATCAGAATCTCTGGAGGTTGACTTGCATTTCCTTGTGGACAGATTCCCTGGGGATTCTTAATGAAGCTTAAGAATCTCTCCAGGGAAAGATCTAGAGTAGAGCCTTCCATTGAATTGTTCATGGCCAATCAGCGGACTTCACGTCCAAGGAGGGCTGGGGCTGAGGACAGAGTGGTCTGCTGGCTGCTGGCTGACTGTGGGAGGCATGAGGTCAAGGTAGCTTTGGAAGACAGTGTTCTAAGGCACTGTGCCCACCTGGGGACAGAATGCACAGATTCAAATCCTGGTTTTGTCACCTCTTAGCAGTATAACCTTGGATAGGACTATCTGATGTCTCTGAGCCTCCATTTCCTTGCTGACAAAGGGGAAGAAGATAGCACCCATCTCATGGGGCCTGTGTGAGGTCTGAGTGGGATGATGGAGCCATGGTGCTCAGTGCAGCCTCTGACTCACAGTCAGCACTCAGCAACGCTCTCCGTGACCAGGATTACTAAGGGCAGCTCAGAAGCAGGAGTGGAAGGCTGAGCATCTCCCTTACTCTTTGCCTGTCAGTTTTCTCGTTTGCAAACAGTGGATAGTAATGCCTGGTCTGCCTGCTTTACTACGCAAGGGTCAAATTTAAATGTTAATGTGGCTGAAAAAGCGAAGGGGTTATTAGAGTCATGATGATGATGATGATACTGATGAACAGTGGCTTTCCACTGGGGGGCTGAGTCCTTCTCGGGCTCAGACATGTGTGTTCTCCAAAGGAGGCAGAGTGAGCGATGTATGGAGGTGTTAATGGTTTCACAGACAAAAGCCATGATGTGCTGTCAGCTGCTGATATTAGCAGGGACAGACTTTTAAATCTACACCACTGCTTCACATTTCTATTGGAAGAAGCAAAAAAACAAAAACAAAAAAAAACCAACAAGGGGATGTTTCTTCCATGTATGTCTGCAGATGATGATAATTGCTCTCATATATTTCCATAGAAACAGAGTTAAGGGCTATTTAGACTACAAGCTCAGCTTCTAGCCCCAACACTTCGTTCTCTTTATGAGTCACTGAATGACCCTACAAATAGGTTGTTCCTTCAGGACTATAAATTAGGCAATTTACGGTGAGGCTTTTGTTTTTCTTTCAGTAATGAGAGGCAAATGCAGAATATCTCTTGGTTTAATTAAATAAACAGTTTACCAGAAATTCTGGGTTATATCCTTTTCCTAGCCCAGTGAGATCCTGGACCCTTGGGGTCAGAAGCACAAAATCTAATAAGAAAGATCCTTGCTGATCTGGGTTACAGATTTGCAGGATTATCTTTCCGTGTGTTTGTGTGGGTTCTGCTTTCTGTTCTCACCCCTGAATGGTGGCATTCCATAACCAGTGCTTCTCAAAGTGTGGTCCCTGGACCAGTAGCTCTGGCCTCACTGGGAGCTGGCTAGACATGCAACTTGCGAGGCTCCAGCCCGGGTCTCCTGGATCAGAAATTCTGGATAGGGGCCAGCATCTGTGTTTTCACAGTCTTTCAGGTGATTCTGATGCATGCTCAAGTTTGCCCAAAACTTCAATCCTCTTTGCTCCCTAAGCTTTCTGTAGCGGAGAGCGTACCCATCCCTTCTTAAGGAGTTTATTTTTTGCCCCAGAATGATAACTCTTCCCCAGTCTGCCTCCAGCCCTGGCTGTGTCCCTCACCTGACTCCCAGTCTCAATGGGACAGTTCCTCTTGCATGTCTGCCTGTCAGGACCAGTACACTGCCTTCATCAAAACCCAAATCTTCAAGATTCAGGCCTGGTTCCTCAAACAGCTATTAGGTATGTTCCACCCAACCTCCAGTCATCCCATCTCCCTTCTGTCTGCAGACTGTAGTAGAGGGCTCCTGGATCATGCTGCCCTCTCTACAGCCCTTCCCTGATATCTGTCAGGAACTCTTATCTAAGACGAAGTGAATACAGGCAGGCAATGTAGAGCTGTGAAGGAGAATAGACTTTGGAGCCTGACAGATGGTGACTTTGACACTTATAGCCCAAGGGGACAACAATATCCCAGAACCTTAGTTTCTTTGACTACATAAGGGGTATACTTTTGATCTTGCATGATTTTGTGAAGACTAGAGATAATGCTTGTAACTGCCTGGCTCACAGTGGCAGCACAGTCTATGTCAACTCTTCTAAGCTGACATGATGATGTCTCCCACAGTTTGGCTATTAACAGCAGACAGCATGGGCTTCCTTTGCAATAAAATGAAGTAATCTGAGGGAAGCAGTCATGTCGCTAGACGCTCATGTGCTGTGTGACTTTGGGAAAGTCACTTCCCCTCTCTGAGTCTTAACTTCTCTGTGAAATGAAGGGACAGGACTGGCTGGATTTTAATTTTGAGCCCTCCTGAGCTTCTGAATCCCTTATGATGCCTGACACTGTGCTGGGGGCAGCTCGAGCAGGTGAGGGAGGCCTCATGGATGCTCCCTGCAGCAGGAGGGCCACTGGCACCGGCTCACTGCAGTTTGCCTCCCTCCAAGTGGGAGGGGCCGTCCTACCGAGCAAGGGGGGAAGCCAGTTGACATTGGCTTCACAGTGTGAATCCAAGAATGTGATGACATCCCCCGTTGCCACCGAGGCCCCCAGCATTCGGGTCCTTATCAGCCCTTCCCGTTTCTTGGTTCGAAGAATCCTCACGCTGGGGAAAAGGGCCATGTAGTCTTCAAGTGGCTTCTTCAGGTGCTCTGCAAGACAGAAGAGGACAGATGGGTGAGAACGGGTGCTTAGTAGTCATTCTTGTCACTCCTCCCTCACATGTGAACTGCACTTCACAGTCTAGACGCAGCTTTCCTGTACACTGCCTCATTAGACCTTTCAGACAGGGTGAAGAAAGGCAGGGATCATCACGTGTGTACTACAGATGGAGAAATTAAGGCTCAAAGAGGTCCAGCGATGGTGCCCAGACCTGGAACAGAGAGATCTTCTGTCCAAGGGTCTAAGTATTTGTGTTTTATGCCTGACTGGGACCCATTCCCTCATCTTCTGGTAAAAATATTTTTCTTTTTCTTTGGGACACTGCCCCTTCCTTTCCCAGTCCATCAGACTTTGGTGGGGCTGACTCCATTCCCTGGGGAATGACGGACCAGTCAGGGCATTCCATTCCCTTGGCCATGGTGATTGTTTCAGGGATGGCCATGTGGCCTTAGTTGGTCCAAATAATGGGTGCTGAGAATGTTTTTCAGGATTATTGAAAAAGGAGGCCCTTTCCTCTTGCTAGTTGGTTGGCCATAAGTTTGGAGCCACTAGTGACATCTTTGGTGAAATGAGGTGATGAGAGGTGGTAGGGGAATATGTTGAGACTAAAGCCAACCTATAAAAATAAGAGTCAAGGCATGGAGAGAGAGAGAGACATTGTACTGATGACATTTCAGTTCCCTGGACCCGCGTGCCTGAAGCAGACAGACTCCTAGATGCTCTTATTACAGAAGACAGCAAATTCCTCTCCTTGCTTATCCTAATGTGGGTTAGATTTCTGCCCCAAGCCTGGATAAATTGTTTTGAATAAATATCAAAGACAGTCTCTTTCTCCTAAAAATCTCAGCCTCAGCACTGTTGTCTCTTGATTTTAATCAGGCTTGGGGTCCTTTATGAAGACTCTAGAATGGCTGCAAAAGAAACCTACAGCATATCTACTTAATGATGAAATGTGGGATGCTTTCCTCCTATTATCAGGAGAACGCTGCATGCTTTCACAACATCTATTCAATATTATACTAGAATTCTTAGCCAGTGTAATTGGTAAGAAAAAGAAAAGGCATAAGGATTGGACATATAGCCAGTAAATTCCTGGGTTTGCAGTGGAAACATGATGGTTTCCTTCTTCTAGCTGCGTTTCCCCAGTCTCTGAGAATCATATACTATCATCTTGATTTTTGCTGCATTCATCTAGTTTACTACAATTTACTTAGTTGTTTTAAAAATCAACTCACTTTTAAAAATTAAACTTTTCATTAAATTTATCTTAAAAGGAAACTTTAAACACCATAGAAGAAAAATTGGTATCATTTCTAATAAAGAGCTAATAAATAAAAATCTCCACCAAATAAAAATTTGTTGTAAGATTATTTATTTCTACCAGATACTCTTGCCTCTCCACAACTATAAGCTTACGGTCTGCCCTCTTTTTGTCAAGCAGGGAGCTATGGAATACCATTTGAGGTGATCAAAAGAATGAAAGAGAATTGAAAAGAGAAAGCTTTCTCTCCACATTATCGTGTTACTTAATGCAAAGTGTCTGAACCACCTGTAATCATCTTAGGTGTGACTTAAAATCACTTTTGGGACAGGCACTGTGCCTATAACCCCAGCACTTTAGGAGGCTGAGGTAGGGGGATTGCTTGAACTGGGGAGATTGAGGCTGCAGTGAGCCATGATCAAGCCACTGCACTCCAGCCTGGATGACAGAATGAGACCGTGTCAATGAATAAATGAATGAATGGATGAAAAAAATGACTTTTGTGCTTGTACACTTAGGGAAACACTGCTTCCAGCACTTTGATTTTTGTCACCAGGCACTTCATTGAGATGAAGGGTGTTTCTTGTAGGCAGGAGAAATTAGAATACAGAGACAAGATGATCTACATACATACAACCAGAGGCTCTAAGGCTAAAAAATGTTTCAGGTCTCTTCTTGCTTGTGCACAAAGATTAATATGGCTTCTCTCGCCCTTTCCCACTTCTCTTTGGAACAGTGACTCTGTGGAAAGCAGAAATCAATTTGCCCTAATTGAGGGACTAAATCTTTCTAAAAGAGACTTTCTTGGGCAACAAGACAAGATAGCAAGAGACATGATCACATTCCAAATATGCTGCTGTTCGGGCAGGAACACTATCTTCAAAAAAAGAAAAAATCCATAATCATTGTCTGTGACTACCGCTTCTTCTTGGCTGGGTTCAACTAGTAGGTCATTACAACGAAAATGAGATAATCTTCTGTACCAGACACCACTACTCCCATCAGAGGAAGAAATATTACCCCAGCCGGCTCTAATCATCGAGGGCCCTGCTTGGGCAGAGCCGCATCACTAAATCACCCCGAATGCAGATGGCCACAGCCATTATGGAGTGACCAATTAAGGCCTTCTGACAGCTTGTGGTAAAGTCAGAGCAATTATTTAGGGGCAATTATGCTCCTCCTGTCCTTATTAGATGGTGCATTTACACAAAATCAGGGCCATTGCCCTATTTTACCACCCTGTCTTCCTGGATGAGGACATTTCATAATATCATTGAGTTTTAGAGCTGGGAGGGACTTTAAATGAAGATGATGATAATTATGATGACAATTACAGGGAACAATTACTGAGCCCGTGCTCACATACATTATCTCTGATACCCACAGCACCACCACAAACTGGGTACTACAGAAGAAGATACCAAGGCTCAGAGTGGGTGATGTGACCTGCCCAAGGAACATAGTTTATAAATGATGATGCCACGGTCTAAGACACCCTGCCTAATTGTGAAAGAGCAGGCTCTTCCTACTGCACCAAACCTCATGTCTGCTTTGCTTTAGTCAGTTCCTTCATTCTCCCCAGAAGAGCAGGGAGAGCCAGAGAAGTTGAATGTCTTACCTAGAATCATACAATGGGTCCTTGACACAGAAGGGTTATAACCTAGCTCAGAGCTTTTTCCAGCCTCAGATTTCCCCTAGCTTCATAAGTCTAAGGCAGGGCTAACAACCTGGCTTCACCAAAGTGCCTACACTGATGGGTTTGGAATGGACACCTAAAGCTCTGTTAAGAAAGATTCTGAAGCTCTATCCTGGCTCAGTATGAAAGTGCCAGGACTGAGAAGAGATGCCTCAGCGTCTGACACAGAGTCCCTAATGCCACATACTCATCATCCCTATTCTAGGGGCTGCCCTGATTGTAAACGGCACAGAAATGTTTTTTGCCTTTATTACCCCTAATTTAATAATGACTCAGAACCATCTAATAGACACTGAGGCTGATTCTGAAGGTGGGAGCGCCCATCATTGTAAGGCTTTACGCAGGTGTTAGATGAGCACTTATCAGAGAGCTGACAGATGGGTTCTGCAGCACATGCATCTGGTGCCCCACCCACACCCCCCTCAGCATTTGGTCTCATGCCTGCCTGCCTGCGTGCCACCTGCTAGCATCTGCCATTCTGCCCCAGGGGCTGTCTAGCTCCATGTATCAGACCTTGCCCAAGGACCCCCGAGCTCCCTCGCCCCTCAGGTGGGATGACCCTGAGCACATGCTCCATGCTGGCTCCCAGAATTCCCAGTGGACCATGCAGAGCCACCTGCAGTGCTGCTTGTCACAGCCACTCTTCCTGGTGCCCCCTCTTTCTGTTCTCACTTCCCTACTTCTTCCTGATATTTCCTGGCATCTCCTCCCAAATAAACTATTTGCACTGTCCCAGGATCTGCTTCAGAAAACCTAGACTCAGATTCCAAGTAGCAGGCATGACTTAGAAGATCTCCAAAGCTGAATGCGTGATGCCATGAAGCTCACAGTGATAACTTGAGCACAGCAACATGCAGTGCTTTGATGCCTACTTTCCCCAAACAATGGCTAACACATTTTTAGCACTCACTCAAACCACAGCCCCAGAAGCTTTACACCTGTTGAATCCTTTAATAGTCACAAAAACTCTATGAAGCTAGTCACTAATTAGTACCCTCATTTTGCTGATGAGGAAACTGGGGGCACAGAAAAGTTAAGTAACTTTTCCAAGGTCCACACAGTAAGTGACAGGATGAAAACCCAGGCAATCTGACTCCAGAGCCTGTAGTTTTCTTTGTTAAACTTTCAACATTAAGGATAACTGCAAACATATTTTTAAAAAGCAGAATAGAATGATGAACATCCCATGGACCCATCCTTCATCCTGGTGTCTCTTGTTTCGTCTCTGTCCCTGCCCATGGGATGATTTGGAAGCGAATGGAGTCTATACTTGTAACCACCAAGCAGTAAGAGCAGAGCCCAGGAGACTGATGGAGAAGGATATAACAACTTCAACTCACATAACTCTTGTTCCACTCCCAAGAACACTCTCAGTAAGTTATCTCAATGTTGGGCAGGCAGTATCTTCTCAGGAAATACTTGATTATCCCTCTGGACCCCTCAGAGCCGATGCAAGGGGGATGGAGCAGGCAAGTAACATCACTTCTGATATTACTGGAAACTGAGACTTAGGGAAGGGAAAGCCTTGCCCCAACTCTCTCAGTTGGTGAGGTCTGAGTGAGGCTAGAACTCAGGCCCCACGCTTCCCACAGTCCTTTCTCTATATGCTGCCCTGAATGCGTGTGTGCGTGCATGTGCACACACACACACACCCACACACACACAGTGGCGTGTCTGGGGCCTGTGGCTTTCTGAGTTCTTGTCTTAAAGTGGACACACACCAACACACGCACACACACACACACACACACACACACACACACACACACACACACACTCTGTGGTATGTCTGGGGCCTGTGGCTGGCTCTCTGAGCTCCTGTCTTAAATTGGAGCCTCTCCCTCCCATCTGGTCTGAAGGGCTCTTAGGATTCCAGTGATGGTTCTACCAGGTGGGTTGTGGCACAAGGAGGAGTTATTGTGGCTTGAATCATGTCCTCCCAAAAGATACACTGAAGTCCTAAACCCTAGTAGTTGTGGATGTGGCTTTTTATGAAAACAGGGTCTTTGCAGATGTAGTTATGTTAAGATGGATTAGGGTGGGCACTCATCCAATGACTGGTATATTTTTAAGAAGAGAGAAATCTGGACCCAGACACACAGGGAGGATACTGGTGACGATGGAAGCAGAGGCAGGAGTAATGAGTCTATGAGCCAAGGAATGCCAAGGCTTGCCAGCAATACCAGAAGCTGGGAAGAGGCATGGAATCCTCTCGAGGCCTTCAGAAACAGCAGGACACTCTGATTTTGGACTTGGGGGCTCCAAAACTGTGAGAGAATGAACTTCTGTTTTAAGCCACCCAGTTTTTGGTTCTCTGTTACAGCAGCCCTAGAGAACTCAGATTGGAGTGGTAAGATTCTCATGCACTGGAACTGTGACAGTGACATAGCGGGAATAAGGTTCTCACGCACCGGCAGGAATACAGCCCGCTCGCATCCTCTGCTGTGCCTGGTCTGGAGCGTTCCATGGTCTACTGCACTAACCGGGGCTCACCCTTCAGCAGTCTAGTCTGTTCGTAGCAGTTCAAGCAGTCTTTAAAAGGAGTAGTATGTTGTATCTTGTCACTTCTCCACTCTCCTGCTTAAATTTAAGCCCTTCTCACACCTGTAATCCCAGCACTTTGAGACTGTGGCATGCGGATCACGAAGTCAGGAGTTCGAGACCAGCCTGCCCGATACGGTGAAACCCTGTGTCCACTAAAAATACAAAAATTAGCCAGGCGTGGTGATGCGCACCTGTAGTCCCAGCTACTCGGTAGGCTGATGCAGAAGAATTGCTTGAACCCGGGAGGCGGAGGTTGCAGTGAGCAGAGATTGTGCCACTGCACTCCAGACTGGGCGACAGAGTGAGACTGTGTCTCAAAAAAAAAAAAAAAAAATTAAACCCTTAATAGCTTCCCCTGGCTCTTAGAAGAAGGTCCACTAACCTTACTCAGGGTTGTATGACAAGGTGTGCGTAGTCAGTCTCTGTTCCTTCTCCAGCCTTATCTTCCCTCTCCCTCCATGATGCTCCTTCCCCTAGCATCTTCTTTCTGGTGTTCGAAAGTCCCATGATGTCTCCCTCAGCCTCAGCCTCAGGGTCTCTGCCCAAGCCAGTCCTTCTGCCTGGATTGGTGGACATCCCAAGGCCTCCACCCGATTCCTCCCAGTTAACTCCTGCTCATCCTTCAGATCCCAGTGCAAACTTCAACTCTCCACAAAGCCTTTCTTGATGTACCCAAACCACAGCAGCTTCCTGCGTCAGCCCCTTGCAGAGCCCTGGAACTCATCCTTCAAGGCGCTCAGCTCAGATCACGCTGCATATCTGTGGAATTCATCTCTCACTCAACCCTAAGCTTATGAGGGCAAGTTCTGTGACTGCTCCTCTCACCAGGGTGTCCCTCGTGCCTTGTGCCCAAGCCAGAGGCATCTGTGAACCTTCATCTCATCTGATTTTCACAACCCTGTGAGGGAAACAGGTCCCAGTTCAACACCCTCACTTCAAGACAAGAGACATCAAGTCCAGAAAACACTTCTTGTCCAAGGCTACACAGCTAACAAGTTATGTGCTGAAGACAGGACTCAGATATAGTTTGGTTTGTTCAGGAATCTTTACTACTCTCTGTAATCATATTAATTCCCAAGTGGAATATTTCAGAGTTTCAATCTCTGATGGCACCAAGCCTTGCAGAAATACCACAGAGGAGCACCAGAAGTAGAGGAGCTCTACTGTCCCTGTAGATCTCCCAGATGCTCTGGTATACTGGCAGGAGAGCACCACATGGAGTGGCCCAAGGGGGAAGAGGAGGAGGAGCAGCAGAAGGGAAGCGGGGAAGGGGCCACCAACCAGATGAGTAAGCGGTACCCTCAGCATTGGTTCTCGGGCCCCTGGGGTGTGGCTAACCATGCAGAGGCTTGGGCTGGCTTTGGGGCCTGTAGGTGTTCCGGGTTTTGTCATGTCTTGGTTCTGCTTGGCTTCTGTTCTTAAAGTACCATAGTTCATCTGTTTCCGGATAGATTTATTCACTTGTAAATCTTGGTGTATTACAAGGTACTGGCAATCCACTTGGAGAGAGAGGAGGGCACACGTCAGTCAACTGCAGCATCATCCTTGAACTTGTTTTGATACTCCGGTGTTTCCAGCCAAATGAAATGTTAAGATGAGGTGGACCCTCACCTTTATCATCATCGTCATGATTTCTGTCAGGTGCTTACCATGTGCCTAGGCCCTGTGCTGTGTGTCACACACATTGCCTCATTTCATGCTTTGTTGTTTGTTTGTTTGTTTTTTTTTTGAGATGAGGTCTCACTGTGTCGCCCAGGCTGGAGTGCAGTGATGCTATCTTGGCTCAATGTTGCCTCCGCTTCTTGGGTTCAAGCAATTCTCCTGCCTCAGCCTCCCATATAGCTGGGATTACAGACCTGTGCCACCATGCCCAGCTAATTTTTGTATTTTTTGTAGAGACAAGGTTTCCTCATGTTGGGCAGGCTGGTCTTGAACTCCTGATCTCAAGTGATCCACCTGCATCAGCCTCCCAAAGTGCTGGGATTATAGGCATGAGCCGTTTGGTCTCATTTCATTCTTGTGACAACTCTAGTAGGTAGCCACATTAAGATTTTCTTAGGCTGGGTGTGGTGGCTCATTCCTGTAATCCCAGCACTTTGGGAGGCCAAGGTGGGTGGATCACGAGGTCAAGAGATCGCGACCATCCTGGCCAACATGGTGAAACCCCATTTCTACTAAAAATACAAAAATTACCTGGGTGTGGTGGTATGCACCTGTAGTCCCAGCTACTCAGGAGGCTGAGGCAGGAGAATTGCTTGAACCTGGGAGGTGGAGGCTGCAGTGAGCCGAGATGGCGCCACTGTACTCCAGCCTGGGAAACAAGAGTAAAACTCTGTCTCAAAGAAAAAAAAAAAAAAAAAAAAAAAGACTTTCTTAGACAAAGAGAAACAGTCTCAGAAAAGTTCTATGTGAATCTATGTTCAGACAGCTGGTAGGCGACAGCTGGGAATCATACTAGGTATTTCTGATTCCAAAGCTGTTATTATTAACCATGCAACTACACCACCTCTCAATGCCCTGGGTCTCTCTATTCTGACTAGCAAATACCAGTTTCCAACCCTAATCCTCTAGGATGTCCAAGGCTTTCCCTTGCTTGAAAAACTTATATATAAACAGCAGGAAAATTAAAAAGACAGGTTGGGAAGGAAAGCTATGTTTATACCAGGATAGGTTTTAGCAGGTGAAAAGCAGAGGCATTTAAGCATTATTTACTGTTTGGAAAAGGGAAATAGACCAGCCCTTCAGGAAAGACATACTTTTTCTGGCTCAGAGCCCCAGGAGGAATTTTAGAGCATGGCAGAGTTGAAAGGAACCTCAGAGTTCAACTAGAAGACCTTTGTTTTCCTTTGATATGAGTTCACTCACAAGACAATCTCAGGCATAACAGACACTTTCGATGTGCAGCTTGGAAAGCCAATCATTTCTTTTTTTCCCCTTCCCTTCCTCTTCTTCGTCTTTTTGATGACAGCTTTACTGAGATAATTCATCTATTATGCAATTCACCCATTTAAAGCATACAATTCAATATCAATCAGCCATTTCTTGCACCACAGCGAGAGCAACTCTGCTGAGGAGAATTCAGTCCAGTTTAACCAGGAAAGCGTTTACTGAGCTCCTGCAGTGTCAGGAGCTATGCAGGGGTACATTCCTTTCTGGTGATCTCACACATTGTTTTCAAAATGTGGTTCCAGACCAGATCATCAGCATTATTTGGGAATTTAGTAGAAATGCCCATTCTTAGGCCTCACCTTAAACCTGCTGAAGCAGATGGGTGAGGCCCACTGAGCCAGATTTTAACAAGCCCTCCCCTGATTTTTAGGCATCCTAAAGTTTGAGGATCACTGATGTGACATTATGCAGAAGGTAAGTTCAGAAAAGTCAACCTAGGCCATCTTGATTATATTAGGAACCCTAAATGATCAAACCCAGAATCCCATGTTTCCTGCCAGAATAATGGAAAAACTGAAGTTCTGTAAGGAATCCAAGACTATTCTGCCTCCCACCCCAGCAAACCTGTGAGCGGGTGGGTGCTGGCTTGGTGCCCTCCAACCCCTCCTCCTGTCTCTGAGCACAGTCCTCAGGTTCACACCGGTTCCCACCTAGCCTGGCTGCTCTGTTTCCCTCCTCTTGCCTTCTAGTAAAAAAAGGTCTGACAGGAGAGAGATCCAAGATGGCCGATTAGCAACAGCTCAGGAATGTAGCTCCCAGTGAAAGCGCAGAGAACGAGTGGACGCCGCACTTTCCGACGAATTTTTGTTGCCCACAGACCGGGAGATTCCCGGCAGAGGAGCC
>CAUYQU010061525.1:0-64789 GCA_963574635.1 Cheracebus regulus
TTTTTCTAAAATCTCTTCCTCTTTCTCTTTCATTTTTTCTTTCTTTTGCTGTTTCTTTCTTTCTCCTTTTCTCTCTTTTTCTAAAATCTCTTCCTCTTCCTTTCTCTCTTTCATTCTTTTTAAAAAAAAAAAAAAAAAAAAAAAAAGAAAGTAAAGGGAAATTGACAAATATACCACTCTGAATCCAAGTGAAAACACAACACGTCTGCCTGTGAGCACAGCCGCAGCAGTGCTTAGAGAGAATTCTTAGCATTAAATGTTTACATGAGAAAAGAAAGGACAGCCTAATGATCCAAGCCTCTACCCTAGGAAACTACAAAAAAAGAAACCAAACTGAAAGGAAGCACAAGAAAGAAATAATAAACAGCAGAAATCAGTAAGACAGAAAAAAAGAAAGAAAAATCAAGTAACAACAGTTGGTTCTCTGAAAAGAAAATGGGTAAAGCTCTAGACAGACCAGTTAGCCTAAAAAGGGGACAACGTGCAAATTACCAATACCAGGAATAAAAACAAGGACATGACTCAAAATCCCACGATATTAAAAGGATAATAAATGAATATAAAAATAACTTTAGGCCAATAAATTCAACAAACTTAGAAGAAATGGTCAAATTCCTTGGCAAACACAAAATCCCAAAAAGTCCCTCAGGAAGAAATAAACGGCCTGAATAGCCTTATAGCTACCGAAAAGCTGAATTCATAGTTAACATCCTTTTCACAAAGAAAACTTCAAACCCAAATGGCTTCACAAGTAAATCCTATGAAGCATTTAAAGAAGAGTCAATGCTAATAGTACACAATCTAATCCAAAATACAGAAGAAGCCTCCTTTTATGAGTGCAGGATTCCCCTCTTAACAAAGCAGACAGATGCCCAGGAATGCTGCCAACCAACACCGCTCATGAACACACACACAAATCCTTAAACATATCAACAAGTTAAACCCAGCAACCTATGAAAATAGAAATCCAACAAGTCCAGGTGAGCATTTAACTAGGAACACAAAATTGGCTGAATACATGGAAACCAGTGAGAATGTTATCCCCCGTATTCACTGCAGAAAGGAGTAAAATGTTCCCCATCTGATAAAGGGCACCTACACAAAGCTACAGCTGACCACACACCACACAGTGAAAGATATCACAAAAGCCATGGTGAAGAAAACTGCGGACGCCTCCTCAAGAGTCCAGATGATGACAGCAAACTCCAGGAAGACGACACTCACAGGCAGGGCAGCAGCAGGCAGGTTCCCGTCACAATGTCCTGGTGAAGCAATCAAACTTGCCAACTGTACGAAATCTTGACCCTTTTTCACATTCTGTGACCTGATGAGAAGCGCAGCAAAGCACTTCGGCCACAAAGCAGAGCGACGTTGCCACCAGGAGGGCTCCGCGTGTGGCATGGACTCAGTGACTTCATTTCAGAACAGCTTCACTAATGTGAATGACTCACCAACTACGGTTATTCAGACTTGTGTGTCTGGCAGATGTTTTCTCAATGACGAACAGTCTGCACCTGTAATTAACACAACTGACAGTATGTGCTGCTGAAGATACATAAAATGGGAACTTTCTTTTTAAAAAATGTTTCTGTAGAGATGGGGATCTTGCTATATTGCCCAGGCTGGTCTCTAACTCCTGGTCTCAAGTGATCCTCCCACCTCCACCTCCCAAAGTGCTGGAATTACAGTCATGAGCCACTGTGCCTACTCAGAACTTTCAAGTGATGATTAAAATTTTAGAATACTGGTACCCAGAACCATGACTTCCCAATATTAAACAACTTTTCTAAGAAGAAAAGTGATATTAGCAAATATTATTTTTAGTACTGTATTATGAAACATCAACATTTGGAAGATCTGTGTAACATAATGAAGCGACATTTTCCACAGGGCCCATGAAAGGTGTTAGGAAATCACTCAAAGTGCAAGGCACACCAATGGATTTTAACGTCATGGAGAACAAAAAGCTCACAGAGGGCATCTCGGATTGCACACTGCTACAAATCCTCCGGAGAATACCACTTGCCCAGTCCTGAGGTAGTGTCAAAGGGAAATATCCTCAATTATTTGAAAAAGCTATTAAAACACTATTCCTTTTTCCAATTACTTATCTGAGCGAGACCAGGTTCTCTTGATGTGCTTCGACCCAAACAACGTATCATAACAGACTGAAAGAAGAGCAGGTAGACAGGAAGAAAAATGAGGACGCAGAAGCCAGCTGTCTTCCATTTATCCAGACATTACGAAGTTTTAAAAAATGGAAACTGATAACATTCTTCACTAGATTTTTTTATGGAAACTATAGCTACTTTTTATTTCAAAATGTTATTTACAGAAAAATCTAATCAGCTTATTGTTGTCTAAATGAACTAATATTTTAAAATTTCTCAATGTTAATTTCTAATGGGGTATTAATATACAACTCATGTCATCTCTTTGGGATCCCTCATAAGTTTTAAGTATGCAAAAAGGCTCTGAGACAAAACAGTGTGAGGACACCCAGCAAGAAGATAAACAGAGATCCCACCCCCACCACTCCATCCCCATCGCTACCCTTCCGAAACATGGAGACAGCCCTTTAGGGACCTAATCTCCCCATCCACAAATGTGAGAATGGAGAAACACATGCGTGTCCTTCGTCAAAGGAGGAACATAAGGGTCCTTGTCTGCCCTCATAAGAAAATACTCATTCTCCCTTTCTTCATAAAAGCTTTCCACCACCTTCACTCTGCCACCATCACTCATACAAACTTTTCCACCAAAATGTGATTTATTGTCTCTGGGAGATATTCTCATAAGGGTCCACTCAAGAACTTTTCACTATTTTAGCTTAAAGTTGGAAAAAACGAGCAGAAAACTTTGGCACAACAAGTCAGTGTATGACTACAATTCCATATGAAAACATTTAAAATACATTAGATTTTTGGTCAAGATGAAAGACAAAAAAAAAAAATCAACCAATCTATTCTAATTGGGTTCCCATGGTAACTGTACAATTGGGTTTTTCAATATAACATCCCCAAGGCCCAATGCACACTTGTAAAATATACTTCCAACAGCCTGAATTGTTTTTACATTACAGCACTCCCAGGAAGATCAATTATTATACGTCCCCACCCTAACTATTAGTGGCAGGAGATGTTAACACTATTTGCCATATTAACATAACTCATGTAAGGAACACTACATATCACAATAATTATATAAAACTAATCATACACTTCAGATTCATCAAGCATGTTCTGGGTAATAAACCGATACAACTGCTGTCACAGAACCATGTTTATGAAATGTAAGAAATCACACCCAACTACAGATCAAACCATTATGCCTCTCTTATTGATTCCAAGGATAAACAGAATCAATCATTAATAATTACATTATAAGATGACCCTCAAGGTTAATCATATTCTTAGAGACTCTCGGTATGGAATTGAACAACAGACATAGCTGTGCTAATAAACAAATAAAAGATAAGGATTCAAATCCACACTTTAAATATTAAGAGCACTAGAGAAATCATAGCACATGCCTTAAGCCAGGACTCTAACTTTACCTGTACTCACCACAGCATCCTCTCCCTGCACAGCTGGGCCCCTCAAAGCCTGATTCCAGGGGCACAGCACCAGCCTGCACAGCCATCCAGAAGCGGTGGTATAACCAGAGCTTAGGAATGACAAGCTCCATCAGGAAAAAGCTGACAACTTGAGTTTCTTTTGCAACAATCATAAAATCCCTATGAACTTTATACATTTTGCAGATCTACAACCCACAACACAAATTGGTGAGTTAGAAGTAACTTTGACCTTTTCTATCTACCTTTCCTATGGTCCCCCCATCAGTAGCCAAATAAACCAATTTGGTGAGGTGTGGGCCAGTGGGGCTTTCAGCAAATGTCTTGCAAGGTCCCTAAATCAACAGAGACCTCCACACAGACTCAGAAAGCTATCTTAGCCCGAAAAGCAGCAAAAAGTATGGTTCTGAGAGCTCTAGCTGGTGTCTAACCAGAAGACCACATGCTGTCTCTTGAACCAGGCCAGATTAAAATGTGTAAAGTGACTAATCGGGAGGGGAAAAAAAAAAATCAACCAACCAACAGAACATCCGAATGAATCTGTAGAGACTGGTTTAAGAAACCTGGTCATGCAGCATTCGATCTGGTCTCTCCTTCCCATCAGGGTCTGGGTTCCTCTAGCACTTACCAGAGCATGCCCACCCAGGCAAGGATAGCACCAGGCCTTCCCACGGTCTGCCACCTCCGGGGTCTCCTGTCTTGCCTGCTGTACCCTTTCTGGTGAGGGTTCCTTTTCTGGCTTGCAGACAGCCACCTCATTGCTATGTCTTCACATGGGGCAGGAGGGAGAGAGGTCCTTCCTTTCTCTTCTAAGAAAACAGATTCTTTCTCTGCTAAGGCCACCAATACCAGCAGCACAAGGACCACACTCCTGTGACTTAGCCTCAATTTCCTCCTAAAGGCCCTGTCTCCAAATACAGCCAAATTGGAGGTCAGGAGTTCAGCCTATGAATCTTGGGGACACAGGTCAGTCCACAGCACCCTGTGTCCAGCATGCTCTGCTGGGCCTTCTACCAAGTAGAAGCCACACACCAGGCCTTGGAGAGCAACCAATCTAGCATCCCCCATCAAGAGATGGAAACGGTACAAATAAAGTAGAAAACAGTGACATATGAAGGGCCCCTGAGAGGGAGAGATCATGGGGGCTGAAATAGCTTCTGGAAGAAGTGAGAGTGGGGAGGACTGAGAGGGCAGCAGAGCACGTCTGTGTGGGGGTCAGGTCAGAAGAGGTTCCCTGAGGATAGAGCAGAGGCAGCTCTGGGAAGAGAGGGACACGGGTCCCCCACTCACCCACCCTCAGGGCAGAGCACAGATGCAGAGAACCAAGACAGAGACCCAAACACAGGAGGCCAGCATTGCCAGGGTCCCCTGAACCCACAGACTTGCCTGGCCTGTGAGAGGAGTCCACAGGCGGGGAGGCTGTGAGGACCATGCGGCTGGCTCTCACCGTCTGTGCCAGTGCCCAGTTCAAAGCCATTTCTGGTCCTCACTAAGTCACTCAGTCTGGGGTGGGTTTAACATTTCCAGAAGCTTCTCAGGTGCTCCAAGGATAGAAGAGAGAGGCGGTGTGGGTGTGCAGGGGACCCTGAGTTGGGAGGGTCCCTGACCCCTTGTGGCAGGATGCATGGGACAGCACCCCTCCAGCCAGCCGTGCAGCCCCAACGTGGCCTTGGTCCCAGAGCTGACTTTCCTACCTGGCCACTCCCAGCAGCCTGGCAATGGGCCCCAGCGTCCTGACTCACACCAGGTAAACCCATGTAATGTGAGCACCCAGGAACCCTAACAGACCACAGAACCAGCAGGGCCCCAGGATTCTGGGAACTCAGGACACCCCTGGAGACCATGGAGCTGAGTCTCCCCACTTCTCCCCAACCAGCACGCGAGCCTTCCATCTTTCCAAGAATCCATCTACTGCAACTGTCCTGACCTCACAGCTGGGGAAGAAGCGTCTCAGGCCCAAAGAAGGGAAGTCTTACTAGCAAAAGGTCCCCACACCCAGAAAAGAAAAATGACTGAGGAAGTGACAGCCATGACCCCGGAGGCTTTCTGGAGTGACAAACAATCCAGAAAATGCAACAAGGACAGTGGGGGCCACATCCAGCTAAAGGGAAATGACCCAGGCTCTGGGAGATGTTCTAATTACACCTACAGCAAAATACAACAGGAAGGCTTGCAAGCCCATGCTTCCGGAGAACAAAGAAACAAACAAACAAAAAAAAAAACAAAGAAAATTAAATGACTGCTTCTGCCTCAAGGCCCAGGTGGACTCAAGCTAGTGGCAAAGTGACAGCAGTGATGCCCAGGAGGACCCTGGAAGGAGAGCTGAAGGGAGGCAGGGACCACCTGCCCCAGTCTGCCCGGGACAACCCCATTTTAGCACTGAAAGTCCTGCCGCCTGACAAATGGTTGGTCACCCATGAGCATGGTCACAGATCATGGCTCTCCAAGAGCCTGTCCTCTTGCTGTGCAGAGGATGACCTCGGGGTGGTTAACTGTGGCCAAGAGGGTGGAGAACGCTGAACTTACCTTCAGAAACTGTGCATTCCTTCTGAGGAACGGTTCTTCCTTATTTCAGGAGTGGCACCGTGGAAGCAGCCTCCCCGGCAACCTCCTGTGTCCCGGTGGGAACCCCCTCCCTGCCCACGTCGCCCACCCCTTGGGCTGGCCTGGGCTGGAGACTGATGGCCAGCAGCAGCACGGGGAGTGTGCTGATCAGCCCGCACCCAACACAACCACAGCATCCATCTGACTCGACAGTTTAATCTGATGATAACACAATGCTGACAGAAACGAATTTTTCTGCACAATAAAGAATAGCACACATGGGCTTTTCTTGGGATAGCTAGCTAAATTCAGTCACTTTTAGAAATATATCATTCCGTTTCTTTGCCCATTATTCTAGGAACTTCCACTTGAGCGTTAAAGGCCTCACTAATAAGAGCCATCGCATCCGCCGTGCGCCGTCTCTCACACGCACGCTTTCTCCTCTGATGCCCGTCACCCAGACACACACAGCCCAGCCCTGCTGGCACGACTTTAACTAGACCACAACTGCAGCAGGCTGAGACCCTGGCTTTAACACTCCTAGAGTCAACCCAGGCCTGTAACAGCAGCCTCAATGCCCCCTGTAACCGCTTCTAGGACTTCCCATCTATGTTTCCAACACACCGTCCCGCAGCCACCCATGCCCCTGCCACTCTCACTCCTGCCCCGAGCCTCCTCCCCAGACCTTCAGTGTGGCTGCCACCTCTCACTCTTCCAACCTCCACTCAATAGTCACTTTCTTACAGAGGCCTTCTTCCACGTCTTCAACCGCTTACCAAGGCCTCCAACAAAGGCAAAGCTCTTCACCTCATTCCGTCTGGCCAGCCCTCACCCGCACCTACAAAATGTGTGTGTGTGAAAAGCACGTCTCCCCTCCACATAGGCAGTCCCTTGAAGACAAGGCCACTGTGAGTCCAGGCCCCAGAGGAAGCCCAGCCACCCTCGTCAATCTCTGCTGCCCAGGGGCACACTCAGCCACACCAGCCCATGAATGCATCACAGTGTTTAAGGAAACTCGGCCCCAGCACACACTATTTCTAATTTACCTTCTGATGTGACTGTACCCCTAACACCTAACAGTTTAGTTTTTAAAATTCTACGACTCATGCAGGACATATGAGTTACCCCCGACTGGGCCAGGCTCGGGTAGGAGCACCGGTACTGAGCTTGGGTCTGCCTGTACTGAGCTTGGGTCTGGTGGTACTGAGCCTGGGTCTGCCGGTACTCAGCCTGGGTCCGCTGCTGCCATCCCCAC
This sequence comes from Cheracebus regulus, assembly GCA_963574635.1. Lineage (NCBI taxonomy): Eukaryota > Metazoa > Chordata > Mammalia > Primates > Pitheciidae > Cheracebus > Cheracebus regulus. Next base: position 7,374 of record CAUYQU010061525.1, read on the forward strand.
CTGAACATGCTTCAGCCAGGCAATCTCCCACCTCAGAACCCAGATGCCAGGCAGGGCAGAGGTGTTTACCCTCCCAAAGCCAGCTGCTTTTCTCTGGCTTCCCTCACACAGAAAGCAGACACACCAAGGCTTTCCTCTCCCTAAATAAGAAAAACAATTCTAAACTGAGTCACTCACAACCACACTCTCCAACTCCTGCCTGCTCTGCTCTCACCAGAAGCCACCAGGGCTGTCCCCGCCATGCCAAGCCTGCTGCCACCACCACCCTCCTCTGTGTCATGCAGCCCCGTCAGCCATGTGACCTTCTATGGGAGGCACTGACAGCCTGGTGTCCCCCCTCACCAGGCTCCCAAGCCCCTCACCCAGCGCAGCATTTGGGCTCCCAAGGCCCTGGCCCCACAGGCTGGCTCTGCCTTCCAGTCCAGCCCCACATGCCTGCCAGACCCTGCTCAAACTGAACTGCAGCCAGGTCCCCAAATGCAACTGCACCCACAGTCCCACTGCTCTGCTCACAATGCCCAGCCCTTGGGCCACGTGGAGAAAACTGACTGGTAGCCCCAGTTCCGCAAACATTTCAGAGGGAATCAGGCCCAGGTCCCTGGCCTGAAGGGACATGGTGAGGTGTGTGCACAGTCCTGGCTGGCTCTCTGCACGTTCCCATCTTTCCTCTGGCCCCACTACCCTGGGCACTCCACCGTCTACTGGGGTGTGGGGTAGGCTTCAACGATGACGTGCAAGGCACACACAGGGATGGCTTTGCCATCCCCTCGTCCTCACTGCACCCAGCCTCGGCTACGGCTGTCTGCCTGCCTTGGTGGGGTCCCCAGCGCCTTCAGGCAGGAATGCACTTGGGCACACTGCTTTTCCCACAATGCTAAAGACAACGCTTGGTCACAATGATGTTCAGAAAACTTTAGCTACGTAAACAGGTATGCCTGTCTTGCCCCTTAACAGACTTCTAACAGTTTCTCAGGCTCATGATTGCAAAGAAAGCCTGGCACAAGTGGTTAGGAGCCTGCGCTTGGTTATCAAATGAATATGGGTTGAAAACAGAACTCTACCTCTATCCCAGGAGACCTGTGCAAGTCACTCAAACTCTCTGAGGCCCAGGTTCCTCATATGCAAAACAAAGACACTCACAGCATCTCCTCCTTCACGGTGACTGTCAGCATTTTCTAAGTTGGTCTGTACAAGGCAGCAAGCACAGCACGCCCCAAATAACTACCAGGGTGAGCTGAGCCACAGCATGAGATTAAGGAGACCCCCAAAATAAAAATAAGACCCGTTTCCACAAACACAAGAAATACTGTAGACTTTCTATTTTTGACCAAGCTTACCCAGTGGACCTGCGTTACCCCTCAGTGCTGTGGTCTGCATGGCCGTCACACATGGGAAAATACTGTCACATGCCGGTGTCACTGCTGGTTCCTGGCCACTGCCATCGTGTCGAATCCTGTGTCGGTCCTTTGGGAAGTTCTTTCACTTGAACCAACTACTAATGTCAAGGCTCCCAGACAGTGTTTCGGGCTGTCAGCAACTGCCAAGTGCCCCTAGGAGCATGCTCGAAGCCCACCTGCCTGCTCTAGGCTGGCGTGGCACACCTGAACCTTCAGAATGCTGCCAGCTGGGCAGAGCATCGGGAGGTGGGGCAATCCTGCAGCACTCAGTAATGTCTACTGTGAGAAAGCAGAAACAGGTGGCAGGGCCAGTAGCCTCCTTACAGACAAAAGGACTTCAGAGACCTCTCAAACGAATACGGAACCACCTTCTGCTCCACGCAGACAAAGCTGTGACCTTCTGAAGCCTCAGACACATCAGAGGTGACAAACTGTGGCCAGGTGACCCTGACCTCTAGTCCGGCCTCCACCAAAAATAGAGGGACTCTGCATCCACAAACACCAACTGCCTTCACTCAGGCCTCCCCAGGGCCAGGCCTCCTTCTGGATGGGAACTGTGCTGGCCCTACTTTTGGAGAAACCTGACCTTAGAAGGTTAAGTAACTCTGCTCAAGGGCACAGGACTGTAACTCGTGGGTTTAGGTCCAAACGGAAGCTGGTCTGTTCCCAGAAGGTGCACTCCTGACCACCGTGCACACGTCCCTGGTGAGGGCTAGGGTGTGTGCAGACCTGCGGAATACAGATTCGGGTTGGACTGAAGGGAAATGAGGGCTCGAAATGGTTCGTCCCCATCTTCTCATTTCACCCTTCCATGAGACTCAGCTCCAGAATAAAATTTCTACCCGTGGAGTGTTTACTTTTTAAAAATATGGAGTTATTGTCTCATGTGCTTATATGTATCCCAGTAGACAGAAAAAGCATGATCATCCCCACCCAATAGACAAGAAGGTGGCGGAGAGCTAAGAGCTACCCAGGGCGACCCAGCTGGGAAACAGCATCGCCCCTACACACGACTCTGGCACTTCCTGTAGAAAAGCTCCACTGAGTTCCACAAAATGGATTCAGCTGTGCCTCTGAAAGTTAACCCTCACCTGAGACCAGGAAAATGCTTTGACCCAGAGGGGGATGAAAACAAGACAACCCTCTCAAAAGGAAAGAGAGAGTGAAATATGACGTGGCTGTCCCTGTTGATGCTTCGCATTTGTTTGTAAAATGAATGCCAAAGTTTTGGTAACATCTGCATCTTTTGTCATAACCACAAAACCAAAAACTTGAATGCTATGATAACATGTTGGGTTTGCATTTTGAAGAGATTCACACATCTCTCAAGAGTTACAAAACTGTATTCAGACCTATATGCACAGACAACCTGCAGCAATGCCAGCTGCCAATGGATCCATCTGGAAGGGGGACTTGGAGCTTGCCTGGGACAGAAAGCGCTACTTCCCAGACGATCCTAAGGCCTCCCCTAGAGGGGCTCAAGCATTAGGATCCGCCACAATCCCCTGGCATCCCCAGTTTCTGATCCCGTAGGTCTGTCACAGGGCCCTATCATCGACAGACTTCTAGCCTGCATCCTCAGTAATTCTGACGCACAGGACCCAGGCCACCCTCAGAGAGACGTTCCTCCACTGTGGCTTGTGAAGATTCCACTTTACGGAGAGCAGCAGGTTCAAGTGGCTGTGACTCATTAGGCCTTGCTGGAACCGCATTCTGGTGGTGGTTCTTACCCCACGTGAGCAGGAAGGACACCTGAACACAACAGCCCTGGCTGCCCACCAGAGGCCTTTTGGTTGGGGAGTAAAATGTAGCTAAAAGTTTAAAAACAAATGAGAACTAACTAGCAGTTGTTTATTACATTTCAACATATAATGCCCCATCTCCTCCTCTGCCCTGAGATTCATTCACTCTCTTCACCCACCTAAATATCTCTGAACATCCCATGCCAGAACTGACCAATCTGTCACTATGGTAAGAGTTTTCTAAACCTCTACACCTAAGACTCAATTTGTCAGTAAAAACTGCCACCCGCGCTGTGCTTGCAGAAAAATGTCCATAAAGGCATTATGGCGACTGGCAGATCGATGTCTATAATAAAAACAAACAGATTTAACAAGTGCCTGCTTTTACAAGCCATGCCATTGGTGGAACATCCATTCGGTATCCCCCCGCCCAGAGTTCCAGGAATGGGCAACAGGGCTGGAGTGGGAGACTCTGCTGACCTCGCAAGTGTCACAGGTAGGAAATTATTCTAACAAGAAACTTTTAACAGTAGGAATGTGAACACACCAGGCATTTATTGCGCTCTTGCCATTCCTTTCGTGGTTACACACACTACGACTAATTTAACAACCAAAAGAAAATGTTTCCGTAGAATTTTTATCTGGTTTTATAACAGCTACCTCATGCACCAAATGAGTGGACTCCAGGTGGGGTGAAGGAGACACGAGGCCTCCTTGGAGAACCCTGCTCTGCTGTTGAGCCACTGATTTAACTGAAAACAACTGTGGTGTCAAAAACAAGTTTCACTATTCACAGCATCTGCGTCGGGGACCCCAGGGCGGCCTATTCAATTATTTAGCTGGAGGAGCCACGGGAGGGTGGGCTGCTGCAGGCTGGCTTCACTGCCCAGCCCTGAGCATCTTGGCCGGACTCCGTGATCCCTTTACAGATGAACCACACCTGCCAAAGCCATTCTGATACTTCAGAGATGAACAAGTGTCACAAAAATGATTTCTTCCTCTTCATGAATAAATCACTTTAATAGTTCTACGAAGCAGTAACTCATTCATTACATTCCATACTATATTCATTAATTATATAGTTTTCCCCAAACTACGCAGCCCTCCTATACAAGCTGTACTATTTTTGTAAGTCAAAAGAAAATTAGACTGTTTCCACCAACCAGCAGATACGTAGCAGTTAATGAAAAGCCACAGAGCACACATCTTGCAATATTTGGTCCACAACACAAGGCCTCCAACTTCTACTTACCTCTACCCAAGACAGGCCTGCAGAGCTAACAGGGCAGGTCAACAAAACCCTCACGCCAACCAAGGGCCCTCCTGCACAGCTCAAACCTCCTCCCGTCCCAGATCGACCCTTTCACTTCAAACCAAGAGTGGCGCATACAGCTGGCTTGTGCATCACGAGCGCCTATAAAAAGGCTGACCATGCACAACCCATGGTCATGTGACGGTTTGTGCGTCTCTGATTTTAAAGCCTTCACGTTTGGTTTAAATAATATTCTGCCACGCGAGGTATGGTGGCTCACACCTATAATCCCAGCAATTTGGGAGGTCTAGGAGGGAGGATTGTTTCAGTCCAGGAGTTCGAGACCACTCCACGCAACACAGGGTGACACTGCCCCTGCAAAAAAAAAAGAAAGAAAGAAACTTAGCCAGGTGTGTGGCACACATCTGTAGTCCCAGCCACTTGGGAGGTCAAAGCAGGAGGTTCGCTTGAGCCCACGAGTTTGAGGCTGCAATGAGCTATGATCTCATCACTGTACTCCAGCCTGAGCAACAGAGCGACACCTTGCCTCTAAAAATAAAATAATATTCTTGAATAAGACCCCAGCTCTTTCAGAAAGTAGCTGTATCAAAAGCTACCTGTCCCAGGAAACAGAGGGTCAGGAAGGATGGTAGCAACAGCCCTGGGAGCTAAATGAACACAGGGCCCTTCAGGGTCTGGGAGGCTCAATGTGTCCCCCGGAGGGACTAGAGTCCCAAAAGGAAGTGAAAAGCCTCAGGGAAAGTGGATCTGGACAAGGAACTTTATGCTGGAGCACGGGGGTCAGAATAAAGCATGAAAAAAAAAAAGAATAATGTTAAAGGAAAAGATAATGCAGAAAAATTCAGTTCTGTGTCCAGTTTTTTTCTATCAAAGAGAATATACTATAAACTGAAAAAGGCATTAACACCAGAAAACCTGAACATTCAAATCACTGGCTCCTAAGTGTATGTTCTCTGCAAAATAGGAAAAGCAAGACAATTTAGTATGTTTATTTTACTATAAAATACTGAAAGAGTCAGGGTTTTGGTGTCCTAAGAAAGGGAGGGAAGAGGACTGAAGAACAAACTCCGAGCGGGATGGGGGAAGGCGAGTTCTTCTTCAGGCCTTCCTTTCATGCAGGAGAACGTAGGAGGCCCTGACTGAGACACCTGTGAAGCAAACCCAACCTCACCTGGGATGGGAAGGCCCAGGCGACACCAAAGAAAGACCTCAACAGACAGCCCTGGCCTTCTCTATCAGAGGAAAAGATTTAGGAATCTGAGCAGCTCAAGAATGTATAACGAGGGCACTATTTCTTTAAACCTAACTAACAGGCTTTTTAACACAGTAGCCTTTTTAAAGCAGTGCCTAACAGCCTTTTTAGAGTAGTGCCTAATTCTATTAAACCCTTACTGTGATACAGACTTTTTTTTTTTCCTTTGAGACAGAGTTTCACTCTCTTTGCCCAGGCTGGAGTACAATGGTGAAATCTCGGCTCACCGCAACCTCCACCTCCAGGATTCAAGTGATTCTTCTGCCTCAGCCTCCCAAGTAGTGGGATTACAGGCGTGGACCACCATTCCCGGCTAATTTTTGTATTTTTAGTAGAAATGGGGTTTCATCATGTTGGCTAGGCCAGTCTTGAACTCCTGACCTCAGGTGATCCACCCACCTCAGCCTCCCAAAGTGCTGGAATTACAATGTGAGCCACTGTCCTGGCCCAGATATATACTTTTAAACAAAAAGCCTATTTACATTGAAAAGTACCTGAGTATAGCTCTGTACTGGAGGTCTACTTCATCCCGCCCCGACTGTGGCAAACGCTACTCCGCTATTCAAATTCTAACCTGAGAGGGAAGGCCCCGGAAGAAAGACACTGGCAGAGCAAGGCCAGCTCTCCTCTGCTACTTGCAGGTAGGCTCTGGGTCCCATCAAGTATCCTGGCCCTCTGAGTTAACATGATGTTAACCACCAGCCAGGCTCTTGACGCGGTTTCCTCCAAAGTTTTCACACCCCCACCCACCAAATGGGCTAAGCTATCGATTTTTTAGAAGCTTGTTCATCTCCCTGAGTGTTTTAGCCATTGAGAGAGCCCGGAAAATAAAAAAAAACCATCACCTAGTCACCTGCCCAGGGACCGGAGAGATGACGGGGGAAGTCTGACCTAGCAGACACTCTACAGGTGTATACTCGATGTCTATGTAAATAACCCGTCTAATTCTCAGCTCTCCGTGCTCAACCGCTTAACATTCTGCTAACAGCTGTGGTAACCCCTCTCTGGACCAAGCCGCTTCCCTCTGTCTGATGATGCTCCCAGCAGGCAAAGATGGCACACGTGTACAAAGTCTGCTTTCCAGGACAGAAAGCCAACTACTCCGCTTAGGCAACTGAGAGCAACCACCCTCAGGTTTCAGGAGATGATGAATCCATGAGTGCGAAATACATAGTTCAGAACTCCTCTGCGGTGTTATCACCAACGTAGGAATTACAGTGCCCAGTATGCGTGGCTCTCGAACCCGCCTTGCTTACTCTGTGTTGATGAACACAATTAGCGTGTGATATACACAAACACCAGCCATGGTAACGACGAGGCCCTTAGAACTTGGCCTCCAGCAGGAAGTTAATATGGGACTCTGCCCAAGTATGCTAAAGGCTTGCTGCAAGCCAAGGCCTGCGCAGGGGCTTCTGGAAGCTTCCCGCAGCAGCTGGGGGCAGGAAGAGCCCAGGGCCTGGGGCTGGCACGACCCCCGCCCCACGCACGCGAGGCCACAGTCACTGCAGTGCAGCCTGGTCCCGGAACCCCAGGCACCGGGGAAGGCTGGGGTGGGTGGGGGTCAGGGCAGCCCCAACCTAGACGGCGAGGTGAGGGCGCCTGCAGGACCACTCGAGGCTGCCGCCTTCCCCAGGGAGAGCCCCACACTGTGCCGGGAGCTATGTGGCTCAGACACTCACCAAGTCGCAAACGGTGCGGACGGCGAGTACCTGCTAGCGCCGGGACGCAAAGCGTTCTAGAAGCGCGGGCTGCCCCAGCATATCCGGGGCGCGGGGGCGGGCCCAGGGCTGAAGGGCGGGGGGGAGGGCGGGGCCGAGGGGCATGGGGGCTGGAGGCGGGGGCGGGACCTAGAGTGGGGCGGAGCCGAGAACCGGAGAGAAGCCTGAGAGTGAGCGGGGGCGGGGCCAGGGCTGCGGGGCGGGAACGGGGGCGGGGCCGAAGGGCACGGGGGCTGGCGGCATGGGGCAGGGTCTAGAGCGGGGCGGAGCCGAGGACCTGAAAGCGGTAGGAAAGCAAGCAGGGGCAGGGCCGAGGCAGGGGCCGGAGAGCGCGGAGTCTGCGCATGCTCAGTGCTAACGCCGGGCCTGAGCCGCTCTGCGCAGCCTCGCTGGGCTCGGCCGCGCTGGCCCTGGTCCTCCTGCGGCGCTGGCTCGGACCTGGGCGCCTGACCTCGATGGCCCTTCAGCTGGTACGAGCCCAGGCAGATCCTTCCCTGCGTCTGCCTCAGGCTCTGTGCCTCATTTTGCCAAATAGCCCGTACCTTTTCCTGTCACAGGGATAGTCCGTGGGCGTGCATGCGGCCTGCCACGTGCCCGGGTGGTCCTGAAGGTGCGCGGGGGTCGGAGGATGGCGCCCCCTTAGTGAGAGTCCCAAACCTGCTCGGGGCGGCTGCGCTGAGCCCGGAGAGCGAGTCTCTCCCCTCCTGGGGTCTCCCCCTCCCACCCCCGTCAGGGACCCCCAGACCAGCAGAGACCCTGTAAGGGGGCTGTGGAGGCAGCCTCCAGGGCCTGTGGTGGACGGTCCCGTCCAGGGGCTTCAGTCACTCATGGCCTAGACACGGCCAGGGCCTTACTCAGCCGCTCTCCAGAGAGCTCATAGGGTACCAGGCCTTGCTTGGGGTTGTGTGGCCATTATTAGGAGTTGAATTGTGTCCACCAGAAAAGCAATGTTGGGAGTCCTGACTCCCAAAATCTCACAGTGCAACCTTATTTGGAGATGGGGACCTTATTTGGAGAGGTAACAAGTGAAAATGAGGCCATCAATTAGTGATCCCTAATCCAGTATGCCTTGTGTCCTTATAGGCAGAAGGCCGCTTGGAGAGGAGGATTGAGGGGTTGCACTTGCAAGGTGCCAGAAGCCGAAGAGGGCAGACCCTTCCCTGGAGCCTTTGGAGGGAGCAGAGGACAGACCCTTCTCTGGAACCTTCAGAGGGAGCAGGGTCCTAACACATCTCGGTTTCAAACTTCTGGCCTCCGGAACTGTGAGACAATAGGTTTCTGTGATTTAAATCACTCATCGTGTGTCACTTGATTATGGCAGCCCTAAGCAGTGGGTACATTGTCTCTAAAAATGGGCATCACCACCCCAGTGAGTAGTATCATCCCTGGAGGCTTCGGCGAGGTCACATACCCCTTAGCAGATTCAAGGGTCCCGTCCAAGGCCCACGTGCTCTGAGCCACCATGCCACAGGCCTTCTAGGTTCTGTTTGTTTTCTTAGTGGAAAGGGATCTTCTCCTGGTGTATCTTCCCTGTTGGGATTTGGCCAATGCTCATACCTTTGAATTTGTGACTTGCAGGATCCCACATATTAGTATGGGTGATAAGGGTTGTTCCGAGGAGAACTTCAGCAGGATTTGCTTTGAGATGAGCCCTGGGGACAAGACAGGCTACACCACTCATCCTCTGAGGTTGCCCAACCTAGACAGTGCCTTGGATGAGAAATGTTTTAAATAGCTGCTTGTGGAAAATAAACTAGACCCTGAGTACACAATCATGGTCAAATGAAGGCACTTTTTCTCCACTGAGCCTAGACACAACCTCAGAATCCTTCTCAACCCCTTGTTCCAAGCAGCCATTCACATTTAAACTAATGTGGATGGAGAGATGAGACATGTTTGCCCTTGGCTCTGGTCTTTTCTATTAGCCTTCTTGCAAGACTTCAGGAAACTCATCTGACTTCTCTAATTCTGATTCATCCTCTATAAAGCAGTCTTATAATAATGCACCCTACGTGTATACAGACCGTCCTTATGTGTTAGGGCATGTGTGCATAGGGAAAATAAACCATAAGCACCACACCACACTGCTAAGAAGTAATGCTATACACTTGGCCTCCTGAAGCCTGTTACTACCAGGACCCAGTTAGAACTGGAATCCTAATAACACCAAAGGAAAGTCAAGGCCAAAATTGAATCAGAGTTCCCACTGGGATTCTAACAGGTGTGCGGTTAAGTAGTTTTGCAATTAACACATGACTCATACTTTTATGAATAACATTTTAATATGAATCTCTAAACTTTTAAAAAATGTATCATACTTTAAGTTCTGGGATACATGTGCAGATCGTGCAGGTTTGTTACATAGGTATACACGTGCCATGGTAGTGTTGCTGCATCCATCACCCCATCATCTACATTAAGTATTTCTCCTAATGCTATCCCTCCCCAATCCCCCCACCCCCTGCTATTCCTCCCCTAGCTCCCCACTCCCCAGTCCCCAGTGTGTGATGTTCGCCTCCCTGTGTCCGTGTATTCATGCGTTCTCATTGTTCAACACCCACTTATGAGTGAAAACATGCAGTGTTTGGTTTTCTGTTCTTATGTCAGTTTGCTGAGAATGATGGTTTCCAGTTTCATCCATGCCCTGCAAAGGACATGAACTCATCGTTTTTTATGGCTACATAGCATTCCATGGTGTATATGTGCCACATTTTCTTTGTCCAGTCTATCATTGATGGGCATTTGGGTTGGTTCTAGGTCTTTGCTATTGTGACCAGTGCCGCAGTAAACATACGTGTGCACGTGTCTTTATAATAGAATAATTTATAATCTTTTGGGTATATATCCAGTAATGGGATTGCTGGGTCAAATGATATTTCTATTTTTAGATCCTTGAGGAAACGCCACACTGTCTTCCACAATGGTTGAATTAATTTACACTCCCACCAACAGTGTAAAAGTGTTCTTATTTCTCCACATCCTCTCCAGCATACGTTGTCTCCTGAATCCCTAAACTCTTAAGAAAAAGAGACTAGCCAGACTTAGCATCTCTGATTCCCCACCCAAGGAAAGAAAGGCCAATGTGGTCATCCAAAGGCCTTTTAGGAGGGGCCCATGGGAATGGGGAGGCAGTGCGTGAAAGTGCTGGCTTCTGGGGAGATGTGCGGACTGGCCCTGGCGCCACTGGCAGGACTCAGTCCCGTTGCCGGCACAGTTGTAAGGACTATGTGAAGGGCTGCAGCTACTTCCATAGTAAAGACTGTGTCAGGGGCTCCAGAATCAGGAAGAGCCAAATAAGGGTCTCTAGAGCACAGAGGGCCAAGAGGAAAAAAGCCACCACCTGACCAAGGACTGGCCTGCAAAAGACCAGGATTCAAGGGTGTGACCGCTCAGGCTGTTGAATGAGCAGAACTCAAACCCACACTCCCTACACTTGTGGTGCAAGTTCCTCCTTTCGTCATGGTAGTTTCAAAACCCACATTTTCATCAAGAGCTCCGCATGCCTCTCCCCCTTGTCCCATTACAATCTCATTATCACTTGCATGTTCCTCCTACTGTTAAAGGAACACAGGATGGCTCCAAAGCGAGGAGGTCGCCGGGTGCATGGAAGAGTAAGGAACACAGGACATGGAGGTTCGGGATGCAGTCCAGCCCTGCCCCTCACAGACCAACCACCTGACTTCTCCGTTCGAAGGATGACAGCGTAGGACTAGCTGGCTGAGATTCCTTCGAGGTCTCCCATCTTCAGATTAACAAAACATAACCCCTTTTTCTCCGGCACAGATTCCTATGAAGAACGTTTTATGAAAGAGGTTGGAAAACCACAAAAGGATATGCTCAACGCCAGTCCGACTTCTTCAAGGAGCTCCCTGGATTTCCTTTAAGATCAGCCAGCTTTCTCGTGGGCACTGGGAACAATGTGAATTTGCAGTTTCTTTAAACATCCAAATGGATACTTTTCAGGTTAAGCAAATGAACATGACATGCAATTGCTTCTAATGATTTGCAACCCACGAAATTTGTTTAATAAGCCTGTCTTCCCAAGCTACTTTTGTGACATTAGAGACCATTTACAACAAAGCTGTCTTCAGTAGTCAAACTTAATCCTTACTACCCTACCTTTGGGAAATGAAGGGATTTTATAACGATCACATAAAACCTTATGTGGTTTGAAAGCCCCAAACTCCGGACAAATGTGTGATGGTCGTGTAACAAAAGAAACATTACAGAGCTCCCCACTTTAAGTGTTTTACATATGGTTTGCTTTTAGGATAGCATCTCTGGTGGAGGGCTTTGCTGATTAACACAATTGATTTACTTAGCCCCAGTGTTCCTGTAAATGTTAGAGCCAAGAGCTGGAGTCAGCTCCTTGGACCTGGTAGAGGCCAGGAGGCCAGGGAGCCTAGAGGACTCTAGAGGAAGAAGCCTGAAATGGAAAGGTGGGGGCCATCAGTCCTGGGGGGTGGGTGCCAGGTGCTTCTGATTACACTGCTGTATGACGCAGTTGTCAGCATGGCAAAGGCATTGTGATGTGACTGCAGCAGGGATGTAATCCATGAGTGGGCAGGAGAAAGGGCAGGAAGGAAGGGATTCAGGCTTTGCCTCACACAGATGGCAAGGGCATGGTGCAGGGTGGAGAAAGGGGACGGGGGTGCAACTAACACGGGAGGGGATCCTTAACTCGCATTTTTCCAGAGAGGCAGAACACCCTCCTGCCAGGAGCACCTGGGAGCTTCTGTCGAGATCTGGAATGCTTCAGGCCCTTTTGTGTCAAGAAGGGCAGAGAGAATAATTCCTAAGGAAATGAACCAGAGGCAGCCCAAAGACTCCTACTGAAAAGACTTTTCCTGAAACTTCCTTTGCTAGCGTGGGTGCAGGGCCTGGAGATGGATGTATGGGACTTGTTGCAGGCCCCTGTGGGGCTTGTAGTTGAATGGCTCACAGATAAGGAAATGGTTTGGTCTCTGGAGCAGTGAACCTCTACCCAGGAGATGCATGGGGGGCAATGGGAGTGTGAAGGAAGGCCCCTCCCTGTGTCAACACCCCCTTCAGCAAGCCCTTTTCTTTTCTTTTTATTTTTATTTTGTTTTCGAGACAGAGTCTCTCTCTTGTCACTCAGGCTGGAGTGCAATGGTGCCATCTCGGCTCACTGCAACCTCTGCCTCCCAGGTTCAAGCAACTCTCCACCTCAGCCTTCTGAGTAGCTGGGATTACAGGTGCTCACCACCACACCTAGCTAAATTTTTTGTATTTTTAGTGGAGATGGGGTTTCACCATGTTCCAGGCTGGTCTTGAATGCCTGACTTCAGGTGATCCACCAGCTTCAGCCTCCCAAAGTGCTAAGATTACAGGTGTGAGCCCCCATGCCTGCCCCAGCAAGCCCTTTTCAAGAGCCCCAGTGTGTCGTGGGTAGCCCACTGTGGAATTCAGATCCAGTTGTCCAGTAATTAGCAGACAAAGAGATCATTGCAAACTTTATATAGCTCTTCCCTCCAAAATGTGCCAACTTTAGACAATTGACTATCCAAAGAATGTACATAATGTGTGTAAACAAGCAAAGTCCACTCTTCAGATGTATTTATTTGGATACATTGGCTTGGACAACTACATACACAAATGGAAGCACTTGGGAGGATGTTTTCGCAGCCTGGGAGGGGCTGTTTGAGGGCCTGTGACTCAGGGCTGGGATTTTGTTTGATGTCGGCCCTTTTTAAACCAGCTCCTACACTCATTACAAAGTGTTTTTGATCCATTTTCGGGAAGGGCTTTGTTTGTAACACATGGTTGGCAGTTTGGGCAGAATCTTTTAAGTGGTGTGAAGAGCTGGGGAGTGTGCACCTGGGTCGCTGGGAGGAAGTGGGTCTCCCCCCTCCCCTGGCCCACTGGGATGAACCAGAAGTGCCTGTGCTTTTGTGACTTGGAAATTAAAGCAAGAGATGTGGGGCTTTCGATGCTGAGATTGTGATTTGCTGTCATTTGCTTCTGACTGGGAAACCACGAATGAAATTAAGACAGGAAAAACAGCTACACCAAGGATTCTGTCTCAGTCACCAAAATACAAATTTAGAAAGGAAAAGTGGCTGTATTTCCTCCCAGAGTAACTGCTTCAATCCAGCCTAGTGCATTGAACCATTGGTGTAAAGTAACAGGAGGCCAATGTGGGAGAGTGATCGCCGCCTGAGCAGCAGAATGGTACTGGGGCTGGTGCCGGCGGCCATCTGTGCCATCATCTCTTGGCCTGATGTAACCGCAATCGATCTGGGAGTCGGGAATGACGGACACTGAGGTCCTCAGAATGACCCCTCCATCTGCCTCATGAGCAGCTTCCGGAAACGAGGATCCCTCCCTTCTTGTTCAGGAACCCACGGGACAGGAAAAGGACAGAATCTTCATTCTTGGCTGGGGTGGGGAAAGTTTATTCCTTCTTGGCGGGGGTGGGGAACGTTTATTCCTTCTTGGAGGGGACGGAGAAAGTTGTGAAGCTAGGGGTGCTCATTTCTCGGCGACAGCAGTGTTGGGCGGCCTTTGCTGATGCTCCTCACTATGCAAGTGAAGGAGGCCCAGTCCCAAGCCGCCAAACCCAAAGGACCTTTGTTAGAAAGTGAACTACTATAGCCCAGGGGAGGAAAGGCAGGAGGACTCCAGGGCACAGAGGCTGGGCTCAGCTCTCATTCTCTGGGGCCTCCACAGGATTTCCTCTTCTCATCTTCTCCAGCTCCAGGCAAGCTTCACCCACCCAGGACCCAGGATTACATCCCTTCAGCTCTGTGCCCCCAGAGTTGAAATACACAATGGTATTTGTGTATTGAACCATATCTAAGCTCTCTCTCAGCTTCCCCCAAAAATAATCTTAGGGAAGGGCTCCAATTGGCCTGCTATGGAAGACTAGGATAGCTGTGGACCAATCACAGTGGGCAGGGGCATGAGGTTCCCTCCCAGCCACAGTGACATGCACCCACCATGGCCTGGAAAACAGGTCTGATACGGGAATGAAGAGGAAGGGGTGAGAAGGGCAGGATCACCATAAGGTTGTAAGCCACCAAGTTTGTATCCTCCCTGTTCACAGGGACAGCACGCCTGCTGTGTGCCAATCCCGTCCTGTGTGCTGAGTGCTGCCTACTCACGTGCTATCTTCCATTAAGTCTTCATAACTCTTCATCCACCAGGTATGTGTGGGTTGGGTTGGGAGGGCCTGGTGAGGAGGGGGCTGGGGGTGCTTTGCTTCCTGCAGCCACATCTTCCCGAAACAGTAGAGGGGGCCTGGCTACTAGATAAGTGCCCGCTGGATCTGACTCTGGGCAGTGGAGCTTTCCAGGGAGCCTGTTGACAAGGCGACACATTTCATGAAGCTAGACAGCAAGACAACTTGGTACCAACCCAGGGCACTCTCTTAGTCTTGTCCCCACCCCAAGGCCAAGCAAAAGCATTGGCAAGTCTGTGCCTTGGGTCTTTGTCTTAGGGGTTAATCTTAATTAGTACGTTTATTGGAGATTCATTAAGATACTAAAGAACTGGAAAGATAGGACTTGTAGAAATTAATGATAATACAGTCGTGCACCACATAATGATGTTTTGGTCAACAACGAACTGCCTGTATGATGGTGATGGCATTAAGACTATGATGGAACTGAGAAATTTTTTTTTTAATTGTATTTGGGCTCTGGGGTACATGTGCAGATCTTGCAGGATTGTTGCACAGGTACATACATGCCATGGTGGTTTGCTGTCTCCATCCTCCCCCCACAACCCCCCAACATCCCCTACATTGGGCATTTCTCCTGGTGTTGTCCCTCCCTGTCCTCCTCGTGACCCACCCCCACTGTCCCTCCCCTCCCCTCCCCTCCACCTCCCCACCTAGCCCAATGAGTGTTGTTCTCTTTCCTGTGCCCAAGTGTTCTCATTGTTCATCACCCACCTATGAGTGAAAACATGCAATGTTTGGTTTTCTGTTCTTGTGCCAGTTTGCTGAGAATGATGTTTTCTAGATTCATCCATGTCTCTAAAAGGTCACAAACTCATCGTTTTTTATGGCTGCATAGTATTCCATGGTGTATATGTTCCACATTTTCTTTGTCCAGTCTATCATTGATGGGCATTTGGGTTGGTTCCAGGTCTTTGCTATTGTAAACAGTGCTGTAACGAACATATGTGTGCATGTGTCTTTATAATAGAGTGATTTATAATCCTTTGGGTATATACCCAGTAATGGGATTGCTGGGTCAAATGGAATTTCTAATTCTAGATCCTTGAGGAATCGCCACACTGTCTTCCACAATGGTTGAACTAATTTACACTCCCACCAACAGTGTAAAATGTTCCTTTTCCACATCCTCTCCAGCATCTGTTGTCTCCAGATTTTTTCATAATCACCATTCTAACTGGCGTGAGATGACATCTCAATGTGGTTTTGATTTGCGTTTCTCTAATGACCAGTGATGATGAGCATTTTTTCATATGTTTGTTGGCCACACATATGTCTTCTTTTGTAAAGTATCTGTTCATATCCATCACCCACTTTTGAATGGGTTTGTTTGTTTGTTTCTTGTAAATCTGCTCTAGTTCTTTGTAGATTCTGGATATTAGCCCTTTGTCTGATGGGTAGATTGCAAAATTTTTTTTACATTCTGTTGGTTGCCAGTTCACTCTAATGATTGTTTCTTTTGCTGTGCAGAATCTCTTAAGTTTAATTAGATCCCCTTTGTCTATTTTGGCTTTTGTTGCCAATGCTTTTGGTGTTTTGTTGCCACTGGTTATTAGAGAAATGCAAATCAAAACCTTGCCTGTGCCTATGTCCTGGATGGTGTTGCCTAAGTTTTCTTCTAGAGTTTTTATGGAGTTAATTTTTGTATAAGATGTAAGGAAGGGGTCCAGTTTCAGCTTCCTGCATATGGCTAGCCAGTTTTCCCAACGCCAGTTATTAAATGGGGAATCCTTTCCCATTGCTTGTTTTTGTCTGTTTTGTCAAAGATCAGATGATTGTAGATGTGTGGCATTGTTTCCAAGGCCTCTGTTCTGTTCCATTGGTCTATATCTCTATTTTGATACTAGTACCAAGCTGTTTTGATTACTGTAGACTTGTAGTATAGTTTGAAGTCAGGTAGCATGATGCCTACAGCTTTGTTCTTTTTGCTTAGGATTGTCTTGGCTATGCAGGCTCTCTTTTGGTTCTATATGAAGTTTTAGGTGTTTTTTTTCCAGTTCTGTGAAGAAGATCCATGGTAGCTTGATGGAGATGCATTGAATCTATAAATTACTTTGGGCAGTATGGCCATTTTCACAATATTGATTCTTCCTAACCATGAGCATGGAATGTTTTTCTGTCTGTTTGTGTCCTCTCCTATTTCCTTGAACAGTGGTTTGTAGCTCTCCTTATCTTTTACATCCTTTGTTAGCTGTATTCCTAAGTATTTTATTGTCTTTGTAGCAATTGTAAATGGGAATTTGCTCATGATTTGGCTCTTTGTCTGTTACTGGTGTATAGGAATGCTTGTGATTTATGCACATTGATTTTTGTATCCTGAGACTTTGCCAAAGTTGCTTATCAGCTTAAGGAGGTTTTGGGCTGAGATGATGGGGCCTTCTAAATATATGTATGTCATCTGCAAATAAGGACAATTTGACTTCTTCTTTTCCTAATTGAATTCCCTTATTTCTTTTTCTTGCCTAATTACTCTGGCTAGAACTTCCAATACTATATTGAATAGGAGTGGTGAGAGAGGGTATCCTTGTCTAGTGCCAGTTTTTAAAGGGAATGCTTCTAGTTTTTGCCCGTTTAGTATGCTATTGGCTGTGGGTTTGTCATAAATAGCTTTTATTATTTTGAGATACATTCCATCGATACCTTGTATATTGAGAGTTTTTAGCATAAAGGGCTGTTGAATTTTATTGAAGGCCTTCTCTGCATCTATTGAAATAATCATGTGGTTTTTGTCTTTGGTTCTGTGTATGTAGTGGATTACGTTTATATATTTGTGTATGTTGAGCCAGTCTCATGTCCCTAGGATGAAGCCTACTTGATCGTGGTGGATAAGCTTTCTGATGTGCTGCTGGATTCAATTTGCCAGTATTTTACTGAAGATTTTTACATCAATGTTCATCATGGATATTGGCCTGTAGTTTTCTTTTTTAGTTGTGTCTCTGCCAGGTTTTGCTATCAGGATGATGTTGGTCTCATAGAAAGAGTTAGGGAGGATTCCTTCTTTTTGTATTGTTTGGAATACTTTCAACAGGAATGGTACCAGCTTCTCTTTGTACATCTGGCAGAATTCGGCTGTGAACCTGTCTGGACCTGGACTTTTTCTGGCTGGTAGGCTATTAATTGCTGCCTCAACTTCAGACCTTGTTATTGGTCTAGTCAGGGTTTCAGCTTCTTCCTGGTTTAGTCTTGGGAGTGTGCAAGTGTTCAGGAATTTATCCATTTCTTCCAGATTTACTGATTTATGTGCATAGAGCTGTTTATAGTAATCTCTGATGGTAGTTTGTATTTCCAAGGAATCGGTGGTGGTATCCTCTTTATCATTTTCTATTGCATCTATTCGATTCTTCTCTCTTTTCTTTTTATTAGTCTAGCTAGCCATCTGTCTATTTTGTTGATCTTTTCAAAAAACCAGCTCCTGGATTTACTGATTTTTGAAGGGTTTTTTATGTGTCTATCTCCTTCAGTTCTGCTCTGATCTTAGTTATTTCTTGTCTTCTGCTTGCTTTTGAGTTTTTTGATCTTGCTCCTCTAGCTCTTTCAATTTTGACGATACAGTGTTGATTTTAGATCTTTCCTTGTTTCTCATGTGGGCATTTATTGCTATAAAGTTCTCTCTAGACACTGCTTTAAATGTGTCCCGTAGATTCTGATATGTTGTGTCTTCATTCTCATTGGTTTTGAAGAACATATTTATTTCTGCCTTCATTTCATTGTTTATCCATCATCATGCAGGAGCAAGTTGTTCAGTTTCCATGGGATGTGCAGTTTTGAGTGCTTTTCTTAATCCTGAGTTCTAATTTGATTGTGCTGTGGTCTGAGAGACTGTTATGATTTCCGCTCTTTTGCATTTGCTGAGCAGTGATTTACTTCCAATTATGTGGTCAATTTTAGAGTAAGTGTGATGTGGTGCTGAGAAGAATGTGTATTCTGTGGATCTGGGGTGGAGTGTCCTATAAATGTCTATTATGTCTGCTTGGTCCAGATCTGCGTTTGAGTCCTGGATATCCCTGTTGACTTGCTGTCTTGTTATTCTGTCTAATATTGACAGTGGAGTGTTAAAGTCTCCCACTATTATTGTGCAGGAGTCTAAGTTTTTTTTGTAGGTCATTAAGAACTTGCTTTATGTATCTGGGTGCTCCTGCATTGGGTGCATATATATTTAGGATAGTTAGCTCTTCTTGTTGCATTGATCCTTTTACCATTGTGTAATGCCCTTCTTTGTCTCTTTTTATCTTTGTTGGTTTAAAGTCCATTTTATTAGAGACTAGGATTGCTACCCTGCTTTTTTTTTTGCTCTCCATTTGCTTGGTAGATCTTCTTCCATCCCTTTATTTTGAGTCTATGTGAGTCTTTGCATGCGAGATGGGTCTCCTGAATACAGTACACTGTTGGATCTTGACTTTTTATCCAGTTTGCCAATCTGTGTCTTTTGATTGGGGCATTTAGGCCATTTACATTCCATGTTAATATTGTTATGTTTGAATTTGATCCTGCCATTTTGTTACTGGCTGGTTGTTTTGCCCGTTGGTTGACATGGTTTCTTCATTGCATCATTGTTCTTTATGATTTGATACATTTTTGCAGTGGCTGGTACTGGTTGTTCCTTTCCATGTTTAGTACTTCCTTCAGGAGTTCTTGTAAGGCAAGTCTTATAGTGACGAAATCCCTCAGCAATTGCTTGTCCATAAAGGATTTTATTTCTCCTTCACTATGAAGCTTAGTTTAGCCAGATATGCAATTCTGGGTCAAAAGTTCTTTTCTTTAAGGATGTTGAATATTGGCCCCCACTCCCTTATAGCTTGTAGAGTTTCTGCCAAGATATCCACTGTGAGTCTAATGATCTTTCCTTTGTGGGTGACTTGACCTTTCTCTCTGGCTGCCCTTAGGATTTTTTTCTTCATTTCATCCCTGGTGAATCTGATGATTATGTGCCTTGGAGTTGCTCTTCTTAAGGAATATCTTTTTGGTGTTCTCTGTATTTCCTGGATTTGAATGTTGGCCTGCCTTGTTAGGTTGGGGAAGTTCTCTTGGATAATATCCTAAAGAGTGTTTTCCAACTTGGGTTCATTCTCCCCGTCACATTGAGGTATGCCTATCAAGCATAGATTAAGTCTTTTCACATATTCCCATAGTTCTTGGAGGCTTTGTTTGTGTCTTTTCACTTTTTCTCTAATCTTGCCTTCTCATTTTATTTCATTAATTTGATCTTCTATCTCTGATATCCTTTCTTCTGCTTGATCCATTCGGCTGTCGAAACTTGTGTATGCCTCATGAAGTTCTTGTGCTGTGTTTTTCAGCTCCATCAAGTCATTTATGTTCTTCTCTAAGCTGGTTATTCTAGTTAGCATTTTGTCTAACCTTTTTTTAAGGTTCTTATTTTCTTTGCATTGGGTTAGAACATGACCTTTTAACTCAGAGAAGTTTGTTACTACCCACCTTCTGAAGCCTGCTTCTGTCAATTTATCAGACTCATTTTCTGTCTTGTTTTATTCCCTTGATGGTGAGGAGTTGTGATTCCTGGGAGGAGAAGAGGTGTTCTGGTCTTTGAAGGTTTCATCCTTTTTGCACTGTTTTTTCCCCATCTTCATGGATTTATCTCCGTTTGATCTTTGAAGTTGGTGATTTCAGGAGGAACCTCTGAGTGGTCCTTTCTGTTGCAGTTGGAGCTACATCTTTTTTGGCCTGGAGAGGCGCTGCCGGGCTGCCTCGGATTCAGTCAGGCTGCTGGGTGGGTGGTCTTCCCTGGGGTTTGTCTGCAGGTGAAATTAGCCCCGCCTTCACAATGGCGTCTCTCCTTCCCTGAGCTCAATCTTCCTGGTTGGGTCAAACTTGTATTCGCTGCCAAGCTCTCTGGTGCACAGGTCAGTTTGACTTTTATGGTGGGGAGCGGGGGCTGGGGCCTGCCAGGCCTTATTACCTGTTTCCCTGCTTTCAACTCTGCCTCTTTCTGTAGGATGGGTTGTTCCATCCTGCTGGCATTAGTCCAAACTTCTGTCCAGGTCTGGCGGACAACTTTGGGCACCAGCCGGGAGCCGTGGCTCAGATTTGGATCAACAACTCACGGCGCCCCTCAGTCTGGGGCTATGGTGGACCGTGGCTGACAGGAGGAATGAGGTAAGCACACGATCCGAATTGGAGCACCGAGGGGTGAAGTCCCCCGATACTCCGAGCTGGCTGCACGTTCCAGGTGGGGATGCGCCCAGCCTAGCCCTGCTTTGGCTCCTTCCCTGGGCTATTTTCAGAGTCCTCTCAGTCCCCCTGAAATGAACCTGGCACCTCACTTGGAATCGTGAAGTCTTCTAGCCCTCTGCGTCTCATTTGCTGGGAGCTGCATTCTGGTGTTGCCTCCTCTCGGCCATCTTAGTGCTGTCCCTGCAGCTGAGAAATTCTTATCACGTAGCGATGTCATAGCTATCATAATGTCGTAGTGCAACATATTACCTTTTGTAGGCTTGGATATGGTTAGATACAGGAATACCATTGTGATACAATTGCCTGTAGTATTCAGTACACAAAAGTGTATAGCCTGGCAGCAACAGGCTACATCCTCTAGATTTAAGTACACTATGATGTTTGCAAGATGTCAAAATTGCCTAGCGATACATTGCTCAGGATGTATCCCCATCAGAAAGCAATGTGTCACCATATTTGAAAATGATGATGACTTTTTAAGTGACAGACCCTGGGTCAGGTGCTTTATACCCATCCTCTTTTTGCATACTCACAGCAGCCCTATCCAGTAAGTACTGATCACAGCTTTTTAAATGAGGAAATGAAGTGGTTGAGTAACGTGCCAAGATCACACAGCAGTAAGTGTTAGCATCATGTGTGCCCCAATTTACTGCTTCTTCAATGAGTAGAAGCTGTAGGAGAATGAGAGCTGGTATTTCCTGAGCCTCACAGGGGACATGGATGGCTTTTGCCTGCAAGCTCTACTCTCTCTTTGTGTACAGCAAATCTCCCATCGGTTGTAGTGGTAGACTGATCAGAGTTCCTGCCCCGGTGGAGGTACAGTTATTGCAGGGAGGTACCTTCTCCTGCTGAGGCACAAAGCAGAGGCCACGTGGCTCTGGGGCTGTCAGTGCCCATCTTTTCAGGGAGGGAAGGTGCATGGAGTGAGGGAGAGAGAGAAACAGAGCCCAAAGCACATTGTCGAGCCCCTGGATATGACCAGATCTGATCGTGAGTATAAAGCCATCCCTGGGCTTCTCATTTCTCTGTGACAATAAATTCTCCTGTTTGAATAAACAACTCTGAGCTAGGTTTCTGTCATTTGTGACCAAGAGACTGGAACAATACAAGGGTCTCCTGTGTGCAGACAGACACTCAAAGTGCTGCATATTTTTACATGTATCATCCTTCTAAATCTCATGGCTTTGGCCAGGCATGGTAGCTCCTGCTTGGAATCCCAGCACTTTGGAAGGCTGAGGCATGTGGATCACCTGAGGTCAAGAGTTCGAGAGCAGCCTGGCCAACATAGTGAAACCCCATTTCTACTAAAAATATATAAATTAGCCAGGTGTAATGGTGTACACCTGTGATCCCTGCTACTTGGGAGGCCAAGGCAGGAGAATCACTTGAACCCAGGAGGTGAAGGTTACAGTGAGCCAAGATCGCACCACTGCACTCCAGCCTGGGCAACAGAGTGAGACTCCACCTCAAAAAACAAAAGAAAACAAAACCTCACACCTTTGTGAGATGAGTATCATTACACTCATTTTATAGGTGAGGAAAGTAAGGGTTATAGAGGTCATGTTACTTATCCAAGGCTACTCAGCTATGAAATGGGCAGAGCCAAACCTTGCAGAAAGTTATTGATCTCCAAGCATCAGTATTCCTAGGAATATTCCCAATTCCTAAGAGCACAGGATTAGGGAGGGGAAGGGAAGAAGGAAAGATGAGAGAGAGAGAGGAGGGAGGAGGGAAGGGAGGAAGGACAAAGAGAGGGAGACAGGGAAAAGACTGTGTTAGCATTTTTGAATTGAGGAATTTGAAATCTTTGGGTGGCAAGTTATGATGGTATATTTCTAGGGCTTAGGAATTTTATCCTGCTATTTGTTCTTCAAATAAAAGAATCAGAGTTGCTGACTTAGTTTAAACCAACTCCAAAGACTGCAGAGTTGACTGCTGATTAAAAACTTGTCTTTCTTTGTCTGAGAAGGAAATAGTAGATACTGTTTCCCTGAATGTGTCACAGTTTAAAATCTGATTTTCATTTTAGATGGAAAAATATAACTTGATTAATAACAAGCTAGAAATAGTAACTGAGGATTCTCTTTGGCATCTACCCATGCTTGTATGATAAAAATAAATTGGAAGAAGTCTAAATATCAATGTAAAGGTGATTTTAAGATCAGCAATCTCACAGTTTTACTGATCACCCCGTGCTAGTAAGTCCACAGGCTAATTCCAAAGTACAGCAGGTTCTTAGAGGAATAAAATCTCTAGATTCTAGTAATGCAAAAGGTCAATTTTGATTCGATGTGCTTTGCCATTTGTGAACTGAGCCTGAATCTCTAAAAAAGTAAACACATTCCAGCCATTTTATTTCTGCTCTCTTTTAGAGGTGTGCAATCATTTTTAATGGCTAAACCTATATTAAATTGCATTTTTCAAATCCTCATTGTTTCATTTCCTTTCAGTTCTGCTATCTAAAAAATGTTTTCCACCTCATTTTTCCTGATCATGTGTTCCTTCATACATATTCCACAGCCACAGCCCCCTGGCTGCCGCACACCAGAGAGGGTTGATAACAGGGATGAGGTGATGTTCTGGAAGGAAGGAGTCAGCCTCTCCTAACCCTGCTAGCCACAGAAAGATTTTCAGATTTCTATCGACTTAGGAATGAAGTCTATTGGAAAGTGGTTCAGACCTGCATCTTGCATCAGTGGAAATGGGTATTGTGATTGCTGTGTTGAAACCTGTGCTCTAATGCATTGGGAGTTTTATACTATGTTTCGAACTTCCAAATAGATAATGTCAGAACATTTCTGAAATGGGATACTAACATCAAGATATACGACACCAATCAACAAGCATCAGGCAAAACAGCGCGTAGAACTCGGGATGGAAGAGACTCCTGGAGAATTTCCATTTCCATTCCCTGTGTCAACAGAGTGGTAACTCACCTCCTAGATTGCTTTATGGCTTCAGGAGAAATTCTCAGTAGGCTCCCTGTGCTGTACTCCGCTCAGCGTTCAAAGCCCAGGAATTAGATATGTCGTAGTTTATGAAAGTGTTTATGAAAGGATCTTTTTTGAATTGTTCAAAAATCCAAAAGGAGTCAAACTTTGACAGTTTAAGACAACGGCAAGAGGGTCATAGTGATCTCCCCAGTGCAGCCTTAGCACTGAGGCTCTTGCTTGAAAATGCAATTTCTTTTCTGTGAATTTCTTCTAGCCTGTA
This sequence comes from Cheracebus regulus, assembly GCA_963574635.1. NCBI lineage: Eukaryota > Metazoa > Chordata > Mammalia > Primates > Pitheciidae > Cheracebus > Cheracebus regulus. The sequence goes on from CAUYQU010061525.1 coordinate 31,359, forward strand.
ATGCTCCATTTGAAACTTTTGCCTTTTTAAAAGGATTTCTTTACTATGAAGCAGCTGACAAAGGTCATATGATGAATATGTTTTGGGGATGATAACATTTTGATTAGATATGCAAGAATCTTCTATCTTTCCCCAGGATGTCATATTCTAACGTTTTCCATTATTTAAAAAATCATGTAAGTTGATACTAGTCTGCAATAAGAACTTGAATTTTGTGGCTTATTTTCTTTGCTGTAATGTGCTAGCACCGTGGGCATCGTTGCAGGGAATAAATGACTCTTCCCAATAAACCAAATGCCCAAAGAAGCCCCTGGAGGAGTCAGGGATGTCCATAAAAGTTGAAATGGATTTCATAATATGGCATTCTATTTAGTATAATAAGTAGAATTCAAAAACAGCCTAATCTGCCAAACGAAAATACCTCTGTTCATCGCGGAGGGGGGAACCTTGAACAAGAACCAAAGGTACATGGCTTAAGATATGCCAAAATATTTTCATTAAATTATTCATTTTCTTCCGTTGAAGTCATTAGTTACCTGAAAAACTGGAGAACTTTCTCTCTCTCTCTTTAAACTTGAAAAATTAGCTCCTTAAAGATAACTACCAGAAAGCATTTATCAAAAGGCCAATCCTGGTTCTGAAGCTTATTGAGAAAAAGTCTGTGTTTGCACCTTTGTGCTTCTTCTGTAAAGATTCTCAGTAACAGAAAATATTTCAGAAATGATACCGATAAGCTGACACCATTAATTGTTCTCTAATACTGGGATTGCTCTGGAAAATAAAGCACCAAGGCTGAGCCTTAGAAGGCAAAGTAAGAACCTGTTTAGAAGGTTGATAGATGACAGCACAATGTTCAGAAGAAGAAGCAGGCACTGAGACAGAGATGGAAGCACCCAGAGAGGGATGGAAGTGGGCTCTGGTTCCTGTGCTACTGGGTCTGATGAAAAATCAGCACAAAGACAAGAGAGCAGGGAAAATGAAGAAAGATGAGGGACCCTCAATCTGCAAAGGTGTTCGACACACACTTTCCACAAATGCAGTGCTTCTAAATGATGTCCCCAGAAATCAAGATGATCTAATAATCACTGCCAAGTATGGATTTACCAAGATTAAACTTCTAAACCACATTTTGGAAACTGGAGGATTGGGAGTTTATTTAAAATGCTTTTTAAAAAATGTTATTCCTAAACCTTTAATAATAGAGAAATGAAAACAATGACACATCATCTGATGCAATTTAATGGTGACACGTTCACAAGATGTTCATGCATCCACATTTTCTTCCATTCTTAAGCAAAATGATCCATAAGCAGTAAGAAAAATGATTTGAAGGTCTCCCTCAATAGATATTTTGGTAATAAGATCTTTTAAAATGTTTTAATTAGCAACCAAGTGCCAATTTTTCTAGGCATGTTCCCCACTCCCTCTCCACCCAGGGTCAATAGCAACATCCAGTGTTTTCGGGCTGGCCTTGAATGCTTTGTTCAGTGATTGGAACTGATGAATTGTAGCTTCCTTTGAGCCAAACTCTGCCAACAGACCTCAACTTGCATTTGTTATGGAGCCAAAAATAACCTTTCAATTATTAAATTCCTCAGTTTGTTTTCATGGCACGGCATGAGAAGACGTAAGTGCCCACATCGCACCCCAGGAGGAACTCCAAAGATGAACCTGGAGGCATGCGTGTTCATCCTAGCTGCATCGTGTCCTGGCTCTGTGGCCTTAGCAAGTTTCTTAGCCGTACAGAGGGCCTCAGTTTTATTGCCTGTAAAATGGAGACGATATTACCAGACTTACCAGGAAGGCTTATAATTGATCGTGAAAATGTGAGTGGAAATGCCTACCACAGTAACCCCTAACCACAGCAAGGGCTCAAATTCCTAGCTTCCCTTGGAAAGGATTACACAGCACTAGTTGTAGAATCTTATAACCTTCATGTAGTGCTTTAGAGTTGTTCAAAATGCTTTCATGTTAATCATTGATTTCTCTCATAATAACTTCAAAAGCCAGGGCTCACCTCTCTCCTGACCTCCAAGCCTCGTACGTAGTGGTCTATTTTGCATCTGGTGGAACCCGCCCTTCCTCTGGAGTGCCAGGTCTTTGTGAAATGTCACCAGCATCCTGGCTGCTCTGTGCTGCCCTGATCATCAGCCCCCCAGTGTGAGGCTTTTTTTTTTTCAGACATTACACTGGTGTGCAATTATTTCTGCAGCTAGACGGAGCAGAATAAACATCTGTCAGACAAATGAACACATGAATGAAGGAACCCATGAAACAATGCAAAGATAATTCTACAACGGAAGTGAGAATTAAACTTCATAGGCTGAGATGGCTGGGGAAGCCTTCCTGGAAGAACCAGGACTCAACATGGAGCAGAGGGTGAACTAGAGTGGGACTCAGGAAGGAGTGGAGGAGTGGAAACTCAGTCTAGGATGAAAGCGGGGATGCCAGAGGGGCACCTGCAGAGATGAGGAAGCCAAGAAAGTGTTTGAACTTGATGCAATGGTTAGTAGTGAGCCAGCACAGGTTCTTGAGCCAAAGAAGGATGTGGGAGATAGTCTAGGTTTTCTGGTTCTGAAAGATGGATAGGACGGGCTCTTTAAAAAACAGGTAACACGGCAAGGGCCACCTCACTCTAGCTAGCTAGGAAAAGTTCTGAGGAAAGGCTTCAAAGAGTGAGTATTGTTTATCAAATGCTTCTTCCTCCCCCAAATGTATGGGCCAAAAAAATGTACAATATAGCTATAGTAATAATTATTGACCTTTGCTAATTTATTTTTTAATTAATTATTTTTTAAAATCAGGACTCCATTTGAAAATGGCGGTGCCACCAGGCAGTGGGAAGATTTTCCCTGGAGCTGGCCCTCCTGTCATGCAAGGCCTGCAATGCCCACACAGATTGAAAGCCGCCATTTATCGGGTAGAATGTCTTGGGCAGATGTGGAGCCTATATTGTGACTTCATCTAGTTCTTCTGAAACTGGGCTAGCTTATTTAATATGAGGACGTTGTGGTGCTTCTGAAGGCAGAATTAGCAAGCACTACCTTCTAGGAAATCTTTGGACAACCCTCCCCAACCATAAAATCATTTCCATTCTCCAACCATCAGGTTTTCAAATGGATTTCAAAAATGTGCAAAAACTCCAAGCAAATCTATTTTCTAAAAATGTCAGGCTACAAATAAGGAAAATCAGAAAGGGAGATGGGGACACCATCTGTCAATGCCCCACCGGCCTTCACAGCAGCCCCGCTCTTATGATTAACCTACCATACTCCCCGTAAAGTCTGAATCATTCTCACCTTCCCAGGAGTTTGTAAGCCAGACAGTTGTGAATGGGAGCAACTCATAATATGACTGCAAAATTTCACAGCTGAAAGTCAAATAGCAATGATTTTGCTTTGCCAGCCTGACACCACCTTGACCATGTGGATGTGAGTCCCTGGGCAGTGAACATGCTCTGTGAAGCGCTGGAGTAATGTGGGTGCAAGCCACTCCTTGGTTTAAAACATGTTAGGACACGGTTGCAGAGGGCATTGGGTACTTTTTCTCCATCAAAATTCCATACATTATGATAACTGGGGAATTAATGCCAACCACAACATAAAACCTTCACCAATTATGCTGTGTATGAGTCTGAGTTCTCCAGAGAAACAATATATATCCTATTGTTCTGTTATAGCTATATATCTTGTAATTATGTTTGTGTGTGTGTGGTGTGTACAGGCATGCATTGCTTACTAACAGGGATACATTCTGAGGAATGTGTTGTCAGGTGATTTTGTCCTTGTGCAAACATCATAGTGCATTTATACTCACCTAGTGTAGCCCTACTCCACACCTAGCCTGAAAGGTACAGCCTATTGCTCCCAGGCAACAGACCTGTACAGCATGGGACTGTACTGAATCCAGTAGGCAGCTGTAACACAGTGGTATCTGTGTTTCTAAACATAGAAAAGGTACATAGAAATATAGTATGAAAGATAAAAAGTAAGACACCTGTATAGGGCACTTAACTGTGAATGAATGAAGCTTGCAAGACTGGAAGTTGCTCTTTGTGAGTCAGTGAGTGAGTGGTGAGTGAATGTGAAGGCTGAGACATTACTGCACGCTATTGTAGGCCTGTAAACATTGTACACTCAGGCTACACTAAATTGATTTACAAAGTAAAGTAATTATGCTGTGACATTGTGACAGCTATAAGAGCACTCAGCTATAGGAACATTTCAGCTTCATTACGTTCTTAGGGGATCAATGTTGTATATGCGGTCCATCATTACTTGAAATGCTATGGCACATGACTGTACATATATGTAATACTACGTATATAATGAGATGTATATCTTATAAGGAATTGGCTTGTACAATTACAGAGGCTGAGAAGTCCCATGATATACAGGTGGCAAGCTGGAGACCCAGGAGAGCTGACAGTATAAGTTCCAGGCTGGGTTTATAGGTGTGAGAACCAGGAGAGCTGGTGGTGTGGTTCTAGTCCAAGTCCAAATTTGAAAGCAGGAGAAGACCGGTGTTCCAGCTCAAAGACAGCCAGGCAGAGAGAACTCAGTCTTTTTTATTTTCTATTCAGGCCCTCTGTGGATTGAAAGGGGCTGACCCACATTGGAGAGGGCAATCTTCTCAACTCAGTCTACAAATTTGAATGTTTCTCAGCCAGTAACACCCTTGCAGACACACCCAGAGCAACGTTTAACCAAATATCTGGGCACCCTGTTGCCCAGTCAAGTTGACACATAATATATACCATCATATGCTGGTACTTAAAAGCATTAAGGATCATTTCACAGATATGTTGACCTTTTCAACTCCTCCTCTCTGTAACTCAGACCATGCAACCTAAGATCCTGTGTTGAAATTCAGCTCTTGAACTATGTCTTAAAGATGTCCTTGTGGGTCTAGAGATGCCACACGTAGATTCATTGACAATCCCTGAAGAGAACTAAGGCAGGTGTTCATCTTCCTCACATCCATATAGTCTTAAATAAGAGCTGCCATTCAGATACTGAAGTGTGTGGAGCATTAACCTCCTGAGAAACACTCACTCTACTTATTATTTCTGAGTGAGACCCACAGCTACTAACCAGCACTCTGGTTCTCTTCTCCCATGTCCTTCTGCTCTTCCTTCTACAGGGTGAGCCCCCACCATGGGCATGGTACTGTCAAAAGCAGACTTGAGAAGAGTGAAAAGAAGACACTTTGTTATTCACAGACCACTTCATTCATTCATTCATTCTTGCACCATTCATTTTGAAAAGAAATCGTCTATCATTTGGGTGACAGGGAGGAGATGGTGAATCTGAACATATTAGGATGGCACAAGAGAGTGAAGTTTAGTTATTTGGACACAGTGTTGAAATGACCAGTGATGGGTTAAAGGAGGAGTGACTTGTTGACTTAGGAGGAAAGAGTGAGTTCAGTGGACAGTGACCGAGATCCAAAGTGCGAGGACACTCAAGGCACCAAGCACTAACATCTGGTGGGCACAACATGCCACAAGGCTTTCTGAGCTGGACAAGGAGCTGCAGGCCTGCAGGGAGGAGTGTGACTTTGGCCAAAGTCTCACTCCCGCTGGTTCCTCCTCCTCTGCCTGTCAATTGTCCCTGACCTTGTCCTCAATGCTTCAATTCTTTCAACCCTTATTTTAATCTCTCTATTACAGCGTATAAAATTGCAGTCAAATATATATCACATGAAATTTACCATCTCACCCATTTTCAAGTGTGTAGTTCAGTGATATTCATCACATTCCCATGGTTGTGCGACCATCACCACCATGCATCTCCAGACCTTTCCATCTTGCAAAACTGAAACTCTGTCCCCGTGAAATAGTAACTCCCCATTCCCCTTCTCCCCAGCCCCTGGCAATCACTCTTCAACTTTCTGACTCTCTAAATTTGATGACGAGGGACTTTTTATAGGTGGAATCCTATAGTATTTGTCCCTTTGTGTCTGGAGTATTTCACTTAGCATGTTTTCCTGGTTCTTCCATGACATCGCATATGCCAGTTTCCTTAGTGAGGCCAAATAATGTCCTGCTGTGTGGATTCCCCACATTTCGTGCCTCTGTTCATGCATCAGCGGATGCCTGGGTTGCTTCCACCTTTTGACTATCTGCAAATAATGCTGCTGTAAACATGGATGTGCAAAAGCCAACATGCCTGGCTAGTTTTTAAACATATTTTTTAGAGATGAGGTCTCACCCTCTTGCCCAGACCGGTCTCGTACACCAGGCCTCAAGCAATCCTCTTGCCTCAGCCCATCAAAGTGCTAGGATTACGGGTTTGAGCCACTGCACAAGCCTTACTGTACAATTTTGAAAAAAACAAATTAAAAATTGGCACTTTATCACATTAATGTTAAAAGATGAATTATGTGAAAATCTTGCTCATACAACATTACAACATAATTTAGTGATTATACCGAAATGAGGTAAGACAAATAAATTTTATGGAAAAGTACATACTCATTTATGAATTATGGATGTCTTTATTTTGACTTATTCAAGCATTGCTGGCCCATGAATAAAACCCCAGACATGTACAACAGGCATCACATTCAGCCATTGAGATTTTGCCAACTTTCAGCCACAAAAATCATAGCTTTCCACATATTTTTTGGTTTCATCTTTATGAAAGCAGGAGGATAGCCAATGTTTTATTTAAGTTTGCTGGCAGCTCTGGATGCGGTGGCTCATGCCTATAATCTCAGCACTTTGGGAGGCTGAGGTGAGCGGATCACCTAGGTCAGGAGTTCAGGAGTTCAAGATCAGCTTGACCAACACAAGGAAATCCTGTCTCTACTAAAAATAAAAAATTAGCTGGATGTAGTGGCATGTGCCAGTAATCCCAGCTACTCTGGAGGCTGAGGCAGGAGAATCACTTGAACCCAGAGGCAGAGGTTGCAGTGAGCTGAGACTGCGCCATTGCACTCCAGCCTGGGCAACAAGAGTGAGACTCCATCTCAAAAACAAAAAACAAAACAAAAAAACACACAAAAAAGTTTACTGGCTCAATTTCTTCTTTCAAAATATTTACACCCCTGGTCTGTGGCCTTCCAGTTGTATTCTTCCTCCAAGATCCATGTGTGCTAAGAGCAAGACAAATTTTTTTGGGGGTGGGGGCAGAGTCTTACTCTGTGGCGCAGGCTGGAGTGCAGTGAAGCAATCTCGGCTCACTGCAACCTCCGCTTCCTGAGTTCAGGTGATTCTCTTGCCTCAGCCTCCTGAGTAGCTGAGATTACCAGCGCCCACCACCATGCCCAGCAAAGACACCTCGCTTTAATTCTGGTGCCTCATTCAGTGTGGCAGGGAAACCTGTTTGCTGGAGCTTTAGGTACATGCAGTCACCCATGTATCTCTTCACCTCCACCCTCATCTGTCACCTGGTCACGTGGGTAGCTGTGACTGGCTCCTCTTCATCCTCTGCTCAGAGCCCTTTCTGTGGCCCCACTCCCCTCCGTTCCTGGCCCAGAGAGTCTTCCACACCCCACCTCTAGCCTCTAACCATGCAGACCACATCTTCCCTCTTCTGCTCCTCTCCCAAGGCCCCAGCTGTTCCTCCTGCCTGAGCACTGTTCCCCTGAGCTCCTTCGCTAACCTGCCTACCACCTTGGAGACTCAAGTATCACCTTCTTCAGGAGGCCCTCCTTGATCACTCTACTTTAAATGGCACTTGCTCATCTGCAACCTGCCCTGAATCTCCACCCACCTGAACATGCTCGAATTTTTTCCTATGCTCATTTCACCTTCAAAAGGCTTCTATCATTGACTTAGTCGTTAGATTTATTTTCTAAGCATTTCCACTTAAATACAGGCTCTGGAAGGGCAGCAATTTTTGTCTGCTTTATTTATGTAGGTATCCTGGCATATGCTGATACTTAATAAATATGTATTGAAGAAGTGAAAGTGGGGCAAAAAAGGGTGTTTTTCAGTGTAGAGTAAAAGCAAAGTAAGTAAAAGTGGTTAAGGAGAAACTTGGGAGCATTTGGTCGGCCCTAAGCTGGTCCCCACCCTGATGGGGTCTCCAAGGCTCAGGGAACAGGAAAGTCTTGGCGGAGGTTTTGCAGATTGTGGGGAAAGAGCCCTGGTGGGCACCTGGCCTGGCCACAGCTGCTACCCTTCCGCTCTTACCTTCAAGGAGAGGCTTCCATGCTAGACCCCAGAATGAAGGTTTGGCCTCCTACGTGACAGGGACCCCCTGGTCTTGAGCAGTGGAATCACTGAGGGTGAAGATACTTTTAGGACTTGCTGGTCAGGTGACTTGGGTGGAGACAGACAAGAAGCTGGGAGAAGACTCACCCAGGACCTTCCTGGCTAGGGTCAGGCCAAGGCCCAGGTCCAGGTCCTCAGACAGCCACCTCCATCTCAGCCCCTGCTATGGCCTCCCACAGTCCCCAGATTTAGCAAACAACAATACAGGATGCCCAGTTAAATGTGAATTTCCAACAGACAACAAGATTTTTTTGTATGAATATGCCCCCAATAGTGTGTGTATTGTTTATCTGAAATCCAATATTTTCTGGACATTTTGTACTGTATCTGGCAATCCTACCTCCAGACCACTGTGAGGGGGTGGGGACTGGCCTCCGCTGCTACTCACCTCCCAAATCCTTTCCTTCCCCAGCCTGCAGGTGCAAAACGCCCGAGGCACAGCCCCTTCCCTGCCATCAACTCCAGGTGAGTGAAGCCCTTTCTTCTCCTCTGGGGCAGCCTCTCATCTCAGCTGCTGGGCCAAGGATGGGTGGGGCTTGAATTCAGGGCAACTTCTCAAACATCAAAAGAAGCATTTAACTTTTCCCTGGGCAAGCGGTGACAGAGTCTGGCTGTTCTTCCTGGGAGACAATCTAAGAATCTCTTTCTCTCTTCTCTCTCTCTCTTTTTTTTTTTTTTTTTTTTTTTTTGCTGAGAACTCCATAGCAGTGGAAAAGGCAATATACCAGTTATTTTCACCAATAATTAACACTATTACACCACGTTTTAAAGAATTGGAATATAATGGGACATACTTAAAGTGAAATCTGTGCTGAGCATAATTCAGCCTTGGATAATTTGAATGCACTGTGTGAGTTTACCAGATCTACTGTTAATTTCATCACGGCAAGTACAAGGACCTGACCATGGGCTCGCTCGTCAGAATGGGGGATGGTGGAAAGTTTGCTTGACCAGGCATGACTTGTGGCCAGATCGCCTGTGCCTAGAGTCCAGCGATGTGAATGAGTGATTTCTTTGACTGTTTCTTTCTTTAGCAGGAAAAAAAGATGCATTCAGAAATAAGCCCATGTTGCACAACAAATCAGACTTTGTCTCGGTCCCTGGGGAATCTTGGCATTTTGGTCGAGGCACGGTCTTGACTGACCATACTTTCTCTTAAGGTGTGGCCTACTTAGCTGAATGAGCAGAACACATCTATAATTAGCATTATATGCAGAATATAAAGACTCTTTAAGGAACATCTCTGGGTCCTCATCGTCTTAAGCATCTGTTGCCATGGAAGCCGGCAGCAGCTCCAAAAATCTAGAGTGGTGAGCGGCAATTGCCCACTCTCTGCTGAAGGGCCTCTTTAAATAAAGTTGCCTTTTTTCTTTGGATTCTGAATAAACATAAACCTGGGTGTTTAGTGCAAAATCCTGATTTCAAGGTTATTGATGCCATCCTAAATTAATACAGTCTGTGCGACAGCACACACCACCCAGCCAAGCCAGGGATACTCCTGTCTTCTGAAAGCTTGACATTTGTTTTTCATCATGAACTTAAAGGTCACGGGCTACAGATGGATCAGAGTACCTGCCTGAGTTTACATTTACATGCATTTTATTTTATTCCCACATGCACTTTTTATGAGATCCATCACTGGAATAAAACTGTAGCGCTCCCGTATTCTCTAGGCTGGCTAAACTAGGAGAGTTGTCAAGCTGCTATCTCTACATAATTTGAATTAAAATAAGAAATATATGCTGATTTGATATTTCAAAAGCAACAGCTTTAAGTTTAATGTTGGCTAAAACTGGCCATCACAGAGAGTGCACACATTTCTAGGCCTTACTTATTAGTGTAATTTGGAGGGCGGATTGACAATAGACTATAATCCTATTATGCACTTTTTATTTAAAGCCATAGACTTCTCACGATCCAGCTAACCCCGACATGATTAGCCAACGATCAATTCACAATTGTTGGGGAAATGCACCTGCTCTTATTTTCTACAAATGAATGTTTGTGTTTGTGTTTCTGTGTGAGGTAAGCAGGCCACTTGCATCATTGTATTACTACTGTATCGCCCTTTTTGTGATGCCAAATAACATTTTATATTTTTACCAAAATACCTGTGGAGCTGACAGAGCATGATGCATTCATTTTCCTTGATTTTGTAGTGAGGGAAAAGGCTAGCATGAATAATTCAAAAATAATGCTGAGACTGTTAAGATTTAGTATTGGAGAGGTCATCACAGTTGGGAGAAATGAGCTAGGAGACTATTACTATTCCACGATCTTTGAATCTCAAGGTGACATCATTATTATTTCTCTATATCTATAATGTGATGCTGCAACCAGCTTATTGCTGTGTTTCTCATGTAGGGGAGAAAGATCAATTACATACAGACCTCAAAATGTGAACCATAAGCAGAGTGCCCAATAAAACTGTCATTAACAGTTCCCACAATTTTAGCTGCATGCTTCCAGGTCAAGCTGCTTTAGAAATGATAACTGACATTGAAAGTTTGAATAAAGAGCATCCATTCTAAAGGGAGCCATTTCTTAGCCACATAACTGAAACTCTTTAATAACACTTGCTAATTTCAGTCTGAACTGCAAAAAGTACCCTAATGATGAGCTTAGCACTGAGGATACTTAGAGAATGAACACAAGCCCCAGCGTTCCCCTTTGAAAAATAGGTTTGTTACCAGATCGACATCAACAGCAAGCACTCTTGAGTAAGCATAAAGCAGTCCCATGCAATCATATTTAATTTATTCCTATTTTCAACCAGAAGCGGAAAGATATCACCAAAAAATAAAATGCATGCTAGAGTAGTGTTCACAGCACTTCCCTCACCATTTGTTACTGCTACATAATCAGTGATAAATCTTGCTTTCTCTAGAATGGGATTAAAAAACACCTCTACATTCAAAAATATTAAAATGGAATAGAGCTATTACTACTGCAAAATCCCTTTTTTCTACCCCCAAAGGGTCCCTACATGTTTAAAACATTTTTTTTACTTTACAGAATTTTACAAGCCTTCCGACCAGCTTACTTTTTAATTAAAATGTTCCTGTTAGTGTCAGAACTCTGAAACATCACATTTGGTTTAAAGGTTTAACAGTTCATAGCATTTGTGATTTTTGTAAGAGAAGATATAAAAGCACTGTAGATTTCTTCTTATAAGTGATAGGAAAGTACACTGAGCCGTGTTTATCCCTGCTTCCTTTAACCCGTTCCTGAACGTCTGTGGCATCCGTCCGGCCATAGGTCCCCTCTGACTCACTGAGGTAGTTGAAAACAAAAGATGCTTCTGGGCCCTGCACCTGAAACCATGCTGAGTTTTTGGTTTGTTTGTTTTTTGGTAATTTTGGTAATGATAATTTTGATATTTCCGCATTTGTTACCAAGTGACTAATAAGCTTCTGCTTTATTTCCTGATATTGTATTTCAAATAAATACCACTTTATAAATGTTTAAATAAGTTAAAATGAATTATGTGAGCCACCGTCATGGTTGTCCAGCTTCCTAAAGACACGTTTTCCTCCTCCTCCTCCTCCCTCTTTCGTCTTCTGTCTGTCTTTACCTCCTCCTCTCCTTCTCTGTCTTCAGCCACATGAGCACTGCAGAGAGCCAGGCCTAGTACATGTCCCCTGAGGATGCTAGAAGAAAGGACGGAAGGTGCCAGGGTCCTTGTGGGCGTCACTGGCCTCATGACTGATTTGGGCTAGAACTCTTCAACTGCTTTCTGTGCAGGGCAATCGTGCCTCATTGTGAAGCCACTTGTAGCCGGATTCCTGTATCTTGCCTGCAGATGCATCCTGACTCATGCGGTGTACAAAAGCACACGGTAAATTACAAAAGGCTCCACAAATGAGTGCTGAATGCATGATTAATATCATCCACTTACCAAGCTCCGTGCCCAAAGTCTGCCATGACTTAGAGAATGAAGGCAAGGGTGTGAGCCCAACTCCTTGCTGGCTCGGGGAAACATGCTAGGCTAGGAGGGTTGAATGTGCCTTTGGTTGAACGTTCTGCTGAGAGAAACACAGAGTTCATTCTTTTCAAAACATCAAAGGAAAATTAATGGCATGGTATACAGGAGGAGTTGAGGATGGAGACATAAAACACAGGCAACATAAATATCCACGCACAGCATACAATGTGCATGAGGTTGTTTATCTACAGACAATGCTTTAACCCCATGTGTTCTGATGCCCTCGTTCCAGCCTGGAGAGGAGCCCCTTGAGAGCCTCATGGGCAGCCCGGCAGGTGGTCACTTTACTCCCAGCAAAGGGCCTACCTTGGCATTTGTCCAGGGCTCAGCAAAGCCATTGGTTCCCAGTGGCTGCCATCACAAATCACCACAAAGCTTGTGGCCTAAAACAACTGAAATGTATTTTCTCAGAGTTCTGGAGGCTAGAAGTCTGAAATCCAGGTGTTGGCAGGGTTGTTTCCTTCTGGAGGTTCCAAGGGAAAGCCCACCCCACGCCTCTCTCCTGGCTTGGGTGTCTTCCGACAGCCCTCAGCAGCCCTCAGCTTGTAGCTGCATGACCCCAGTCTCTGCGTCTGTCAACGTGCGGCTGTCTTCCCTGTGTATTTCTTCACATGGCGTTTTCCCTGAGTCTGTATCCCCAGTCTCCCTCTTTTTATAAGGACACCAGTCACTGGACTAGGAACCTTCCTAATCCAATAAGACTTTCTCTTACCTTGATTGTGTTTGCAGAGGTTCTATTTCCAAATAAAGTCCCATTCACAGGCAGCAGGCCTAGGACTTGAACGTACCTTTTTGGAGAATCCAGTTCTACCCACCAGAGTCACTACTCTTCCAATGAAAGTGTTGTTCCTGGGGCAGTGGGGTCCTTGGGCCATGGGAAAGACCTGCCCTGGCACCGTTCTGAATGGCCACAGCTGCCCACCAGGCAGGTGTCCAACATTGTAGAGGGTGTAGAGGGATTTCTGCAATGCTGCTGTCCTGTTCCTTCTCCCCAAGTAGCCAGCCACTCTGGGTCCTGCTCCTCGAGGCTGTTTGGAGCTCAGAGACTAGGGGGGGATGGGAGTTGCACAGCCTGTGCAGCGCTCGGAGCTGGGAGCCTGGCACAGGACAAGCAGACAGCCACCCAGGAGCCCGGACCCTGGTCCCACCCTGGGGGCCGCCTTTGAAACTGCGGGAACTCTCACACCATGGGGACAGAGCAGAGTCGGGAGACACAGGCGAAGTCTGCTCTCCCCACTGACACCCTGTTCAAAGAGAATAGTTTGGGCAAAAAGCTTAGCAAATAATGAATGACTGGCAGAGCCCGGCCAGCCCAATGGGAGACTTGCTTGCAAAGGCCCTGTCCTTCCACATTCTCCGTACCCCCTGCCCGAGCCCTGCTGGGCTGGAGGCTGAGTCAGAGAGAGAAGCAGCCCCTCATCTTTTTTTTTTTAATTTAACATTTCATATGTATCTTGCTGTCCTGAAGATGCTCAGTGCTGATACAGGTGGAGCACAAACAGGAGTTTTCAGCCAGCGTCTTATTGACTCACCTGTGCCTGCAAGAAAGTGCAAGCAGTCTCAGGGTGAGGAGCCAGGCTTTCTATGGGTAGAGATGACTTGAACACTCTGAAGGCTTCTCTCGCCAAGCTTTCAGAGGCTGTATCCCCTTTTGGTCCATAATCACAGCTAATGGGCTGGCCACAGAGGCATGAGGGGCATAAAATGGTCTAACACTACATTGACTATAAATAGCAAAGCCATAAGTGACATTACTTTGCAGATAAGAAACAATCACATCATTAAGCAAAGGTGTTTAGTGTATCAGTCACCCTAACTTTGATTTATTGCAAGGCATTTGTCTGTCACCAGCACAATGGAAGCTATAATGCAACTCAAGGGTTTAAAGAGAAAATTAAGACGAATATTGCTGCTAGCACTTGGGTTTGCACAGATGCAAAATGGGTGGGCTTGCCTCGCTGCCTGCAGGGCTGGCCTCAGCCCAGCTTCCAGGCCCAGAGGCTAAGGACTGCCTGCGGGGGGTAGAGAAGCAGGCCCCGGGGGCTGGAGGCAGGGGCGCCCAGGGCAGAAGGCTGCGACAGCCAGCTAGGAAGAACTCCCCCACCACCCGGGTTTTTCCAAAGGGAATAATGCATTCCAAATGGCAAGGGCTTCCCCCTTTTATTTGAGACTGTACAGCAGAAATATGAAATGAAAACAATGACTAGAGTTATTCTGATAAACATGATGCTTGAAAAAGCACTCTTGTTAAACACAACTGCTCCTGTATTCAACTCAATTTTAATCTAGTGGTTCGGGAAACCTATTGTAAGTCAGGCACTGAGCCAGGCCCAAGAAGCGTAATGAGGGATAAGTCACAGTGTCTGTCCTCCAGGGACTCATGGCCCAATCAGATGAACTCATAGTGCATGGCAGGTGGCAGCTGCTGGGTGGTTGAACAAGTGGGTAAGGTAGAGGGAGGATGGTGTCATCGTAGAGGTGGGAGGCATGGGTGAATCCCAAAGAAGGCAAACATTGCCCCTGGATGGGTGGGTCTGAAAAGACAGGATGAGGGAGAAGGGTTGTCATGGACTCCTGAAGCTGGAGAGATTCTGGGCCAAAGGCAATGAGAAACAGAAAGTTTTGCAAGAGGATGCCATTGCTTGTCCAAAGACATGGTGCATCCACGTGGGGCCGTGGGGCTGCTGAGTTCTAATGGGGCTAGCTCACCGGCCATGCACAGAGCCTCTAGGGGAGAAAAGACTGGAAAGACAGTCAGATGGTGTGAGGAAGGGTCTTGGGTGTGTAGGCAAGGACATTAGACTTATTCTGATGGACAATGGGGTACTAAAGGATGTGGACAGTCTGAGGTAGAGTGTGGCCACACAGGAGGCAGGAGGCAAGCGCTGGCTGAGGAGGATGAGCCGTGAGAGGCGAGGAGAGGCTGGTTGGGGTGGGCTGCCTGGGATGGTGTGGGTGGTGGGAGGTGGTGGCACACAGAGCCAACAGCTGGTTGGGTGGAGATTGGCACCCAGCCCAAACCAGGTGTGGCACAGCAGGTGCTGGTGGGGAAGTTTCATGGAGATTTGAGATCTGGGAGTGATCTTTATAAGGGCCTTGATGGAGAAAGGGTTGTTTTATTGAGACCGTTAAAAAGGAGACAATAGATTCATCTTCATCTGGATGTGTGGTTGTTAAATGTCTCCTTGGAAATAAATGAAATGCTCTCTAGTTATGAAACTATTTCACCTAGTTTAAAACAAGAATAAATCAATCATGAATAATCACACCCAATCAGTTAAATCATTGATAATTATACTGATTAATCAATAATCATTAAACCATTCAATCATGAATAATTCCTACTCTGTGCTTCACTGGGCTGGGCCTGAAGCAGGCTGAGTCAGGACCCTCCTGCAAAAGGCTCCACACGCCCAGCTTCCAGCAGGGGACTTCCCACTCCAGCCCCCCGCCTCCTGCCTGGATGCACTGGATGCCCCAGAGAGCTTGCAGATCCTTCAAGAAGGAAACTGTTCTCATCCTCTGGTGCAATCTCAGCACTTGCGACGTGTGCATAGGTGCAGGTTGAATTTAGACATGGTGATACCACTCAGGAAAAGCAAAAGAAACACCGTACATCCCCAGCGGCATTTCCTGAAGTTCGGATTGGATTTCCATGATTTCTAGGCTGCTACAAAATCTTTTCTCTACTAGCTTCAAAAGTTTCTGAAGATCTGAGCCGTCTCTGCTGTTTGTTTTCTGTAAGCAGCTATTCAAAAGTGACTCAGCCAATGCATTTTGCTGCGATCCTTCAGACCCAAATGGTTCCTCAGCCAACATCACTAAACAACCTTGCTCATGTGTGGGTGGGGGACCCCTTTGCAAACATATGTCCAGGGTTTAAAAGATGTCATGGTGCCCTGAACTCATCCAACTGAGTTTACCTAGGAATTTAAGACATTCTACGTGCTGAGAGTGTGGGTGAAGCCAGTCTGCTTGAAGTCTGGGGCCATGCTGCAGCGGCTGCAGGGAGAGCAGGTGGGGCCTGGGGAGCAGGTCACCAGGCTGTGTCTAGATCCCTCAGCCCAGGCTTCAGGCCCCACAGCTGGGGAGACAGTGGCTGATGCCGACATCCAGCCTGAAGTGTCTCCTCTTCCTTGTCTAGGTCATTTGTTCAGGCTGTATACACTTCATCTGGAGGTGTATACATTGACCACTTTCTAATTCAAGTCTTATTGAATTCTGCTAGTATATATCCCAAGAATATACTCATTTTTGATACCTTGAATGTCCGTTTTTACTATAAGTCAAATGTATGGGTTTAAAGAAAGTCATGGGCAGATAACCTTCCATGTCTAGGGACTTTTGGTAGTTGATAAGTGGGCCCTGTTTTCTTTCCATCATCCCACTTGTTCTTCCACTGAGGAGCTGGTGAAAATGCCACTTCCGGTGCCTTGCTTGTGGGATGCAAGCATCTCTGCGTTGGTCTTCTAGCATTGAACACCCAGTACCCTCCAGCATCTCAGGAGGGGTTTCCTCGAAGGGCCCCCTGGGCCTCCCTTTCCCTTTCTCTGCTGCCAGGAGCTGCCATCCTGGGTCCTGGGCAAGCCCCGAAGGTGCGGAGCTAAGTGTGGGCTTCCTCTGCAGCTCCTGGACAATCCCTTCCTGCTCAGATTGAAGACGACGCTGCTTCCTTTGTGTAAATCAAGAGAACTAGGGCTGTCGTTGTCATCTGAATCAGAACTGTTTTCTCAGATCCCCCTTTCTGTGAACTGGCTAGCTGAGAGACCCAAGCTTTTCATGTTTCATCATCTTGAGGTCTAGGTAAACTGGGGGTGCCAGTGGGATGTTGGGGCACCCAGAAGCTGATACCAATGGAATAAAAGTGATTAGCGCTTGCTGAGTGCTCACTGTGCATTTTTGCAGCATTGCATTAGGTGTGTTGTATCTACAGTCTCATTTGATTCTCCTGAGGGCTCTGGGTAGTGCAGGTACCATGATTATCCCATTGTCCACAAATCCTAGTCAGGGATACCACAGCATCTCATAGCCACAGGCTCAGGAAGAGTCCCAGCTCTGGCTGACCCCAGTGTCACAGGGAATAGGGATGAATGAACCCCCAAATACATTTTAGGAATGTCTAGGTGTGGTCATGTAGGCGACTTGCAGAAAATGCAGATTTTGGGGCCTTACCTCCTGGGAGCTGATCCAGTGCGGCTGTCTGGGTGGATTGACGAAGCTGCCATTCTGTCAGCACTGCTGGGGATGCCAGTGCTGCCTGGGGCTCTGCGGTGCTGGGGCTTTTCTGCTCCTTCTTCTCTGACCTTCTTCTCTGACCTCAAGTGTGACTGGCAGAGGCTAAGTGTGGTTTTGGACTTCTGATCTCCCTGCAGCTTCTTCTTGGCCCTTCCTTGGCCTCTACCTGGAGCCCGGCTTCTCCATGCATAGCAGTGGTGTTCCAATCCTACTTATCTGCAAGGGGCAGCTGGGACGTAGTCTACAGTCACTGCTGAAGCAGCGAGATTGTTGGGCTGCAACACCCTGGGGACCCCCATCTTAAACTAATAAGACATTACTGCCTCTCACTGGAAGGACTGAGGCTGGGCATCCTCTGGTCCTCTGGGGCTGGATGCTAGGAGGATCTGACTGCTGGCCATAATGAGGATAGGGTGAGGCCAATGTTCTCTGGAGCGGCCACGTTCACTGGCCGCTGGAGATGACCTTGTGGAATCAACGCCGGGGTGAGGCGGGAAGATGGATGAAGATGCCAGACCTTCCAAAGAAGCCTCAGAGCACCCTTCCATCAAAGCATCCCTATCCTGGGTGGGAGCAGTTTTATTTTTTTTGTATTCTACATTTGCTGCTCAAGAACAACAGGTGTTACCTGTTAGATTTGAGAAGGGGGTTGGAGGGAGCAAAAATTCTGGGAAGCACATGGTTGGTGCATGTTGCCCAGGCAGACTGCATCCCTTTATCCCTCCCATTGCTACTGTTTGTGTGCTCCAAGGTATTTTGTGTCTAAGGGTGTTTTGAGGATCAGCTGCATAAAAATGACGTGGGATGCTTGTGCTGGCTCCCGGACCTGATCATACACATATTGGGAGGGAATTTCTGGGAGTGAGCCTGCCTATTTGCATTCTTTTTGTTTTGCTTTATTTTGTTTTTGAGATGCAATCTCGCTCTGTCACCCAGGCTGGAGTGCAGTCACGCTATCTCGGCTCTCCGCAACCTCCACCTCCTGGGTTCAAGTGATTCTCCTGCCTCAGCCTCCCAGGTAGCTGGGACTACAGGCATGTGCCGTCACTCCGGACAAAGTTTCTGTATTTTTGGTAGAGACGGGGTTTTACCGTGTTAGCCAGGATAGTCTCAATCTCCTGACCTCGTGATCCACTCGCTTCAGCCTCCCAAAGTGCTGGGATGACAGGCATGAGCCACCACGCCAGGCCACCTATGTGCATTCTGATGAGCTCTCTAGATGAGGCCGATGCTAAACGCATTTGGCTGTAAGACCTGGAGTACCCGACCAGTGACAGCCGGCCCCAAACAGAGGTTTTGGTTTGCCCATAGAATGCATGGGGAGGCAAGGCCAGTGTTAGGCCCCTGCCTACCAATGCCATCATGGCCAGGTCTGGTTTATCCTTTCAGTACTGCAGTCTTGGTGTGCTGGTTTTTGTCCTGAAGCTTGTCGCCTCGTGATTGCAAGATGGTTGCCACAGCTCCAGACAGAGTCCAGGTTTAAGGCAGAAAAGATGAAGAAGAGGAAAAAGAAGTGTGCTATCAACACATGTCCCCTTTACTCAGGGAAGCTGTCCCAGGAACAATTGACTCCATACTTCACAGCCCACTTCTGTGTAAAGCTTGTTGCCTGGAATTAGGTTTCCTGGCTGCTTTTAATCACAATGGAGACTGGAAAAATGGGGAAGAATATTGAGATGATTGGTTTGGGCCAATTACGATTCATCACCTGGAGCTGAAGACAAAAGCTGGAATATGTTAGAAAGTAAGAGAGGGGATTGGCGACCCACAGTTTCTGCACACAGATGCCCACTAAAATTAAAAGGTCACCTTCCTAACACACTCAACAAAAGGCAGGGAAGCGATTTCCAGACCTTGAGGGTTGTCCAGGCACAGGGTTCCCCTTCGTTGCAATCTCTGTTCTCACCCTGCGTGATGGTGAATATTGTGTATCAACTTGATTGGACTGAAGGGTGCAAAGTATTGTTCCTGGGTGTGTCTGTGAGGGTGTTGCCAGAGGAGAGGAACATTGGCGTCAGTAGGGTGGAAAGGCAGACCCACCCTGGCTGGGCACCATCTAATCAGCTGCCAGTGTGGTCAAAGTAAACGCAACCAGAAGAACGTGGAAAAACTAGGTGGGCCTGGCCTCCCAGCCTATGTATTTCTCCCGTGCTGGATGCTTCCTGCCCTCGAAGATCGGACTCCAAATTCTTCAGCTTTGAGACTAGGACTGGCTTCCATGCTCCTTCCTCAGCTTGCAGATGGCCTGTTGTGGGACCTCCACCTTGTTATGTGAGTCAATGCTCCTTAATAAACTCCCCTTTATATATATATATATATATATATATATATATATATATATATATATATCCTATTAGTTCAGTCCCTCTAGAGAACCCTGACACCTTAACCAACAACTTTCAATCAACAGCTGAAAAAACAACCAACATTAGAACTTTAGTGATTATGAACCCTTTCTTTGGGGAAACATAAAGGCAGAATGGAAAGTTAGAGGGCCCGGTGTCTTCAGTACTAAATGAAAGCATGGAAGGAGGCTGGTGGTCATAGTGGGGTACACAGGCACTCTGGCCAGTCAGGCTTCCTAACAGGGTCCTCACCAGTTTGGAGGGGAATGTTCATGGTGCCAGCATGACCCTCCTGGCAGGTGAGGGATTGAGCAGGGAGCTGCAGCAACAAATGCAAAGAAACCCAGAGGAGGCACAGAAGGATGCATTTTCTTTGCATTACAGAGTAATGTGCAGTACCAAATTTTCCACAAAGACTTCTCCTAGGAGGGCTTTCTGGGAAAACTTTAATGTGAATGGAATGTCAATTTCCTGAACTTCTGTATAGAAGCAGGTGACAAGAAACATCAGTGGGTGGTGTTTGCGATCACCAGTGATTCAAATTACTGTGTGGCTTCCTTCACCCCCTTCTCTCGTAATCCTACAAGCTCGACTTCATATCCAGTGGAACTTACATTTATTTGTAATCTCACTGCTTACACTCCACTGAACAATAAAAGTACAATAAACTTAATAAAAAGCCCAAGTGATTGGAAATTGCTTTGGGAATGGCGGTCCAGTATGAAAGCTATAAATTTGCTTGTGTGCTCATGACAATGTCAGCTAATTTTTATGAAAAGCCTATCACAGAACATGGCACCAAAACGCTGTGATCATTCGCATGTCAGCCATCAGACTTCCCCTGATAACAAAATAGAAAATGCATCATAAAATGATGTTTCAAGTCGCAAATTCATCTTGAAATGCTCACTCTATCCAGGAACATTTCTTCTCTGACCCTGTCTTGCACCTGAACTTTGAATTAATCATTCCTTTTCTATATCGTTACACAATACCCACTGGTACCGTTGTGGGGGGAGAAGCTAGAAAACAACCACCAGAAATATCCTCCCACTTGAGGGGCTTGATTGGGCCACATTAGCGAGTTGAAGGTAGACATAATTAGCCCATGGAACAACAGCAGTCATCAAGGAGCCTAAAAACTTAATCTGAGCACCATTACCTTTGACAATACACTTTTAAATAAACCACTGGGGGCCCATTTCTCACTGCCTGCGACCCAGCGGGAATATACTGTTGCTCAGTAGTCCCATGGGATTATCAAGGGTGAGAATTGGGCTTCCTTTCCATGTTCAAAAACATTGTTTTTGCCTAATCATTTAGGACGGTTTCTAACTTGCTCTTCAAATCCCCAATATTTCTCACGTTCTAGAAAATCAAGTTGGTTAAAAAAACAAACAAACTTTGGCCAGATGATTGAAAGGAAAAATAGCCATCTTGAAGAAAAATGCTCTGAGTAAATGAGCAAGAGATCAGCCATGGTAATTTATCCCCCGGCCGTGGCGAGTTTGTAAACTTTATGGCTGTGAGCTGAGGAGTGGAGCCCATCTGTCCTGGCTCCGTGTGATTATAATCATCAATAGATAACACGGGAACATTTATGGTCACCCAGGGAGCAAGGGAAGGGCAGGGGGGCGAGAAGGGAGCTTCGAGCGAACCCAAAGCTGCTCTGTTTGTGGCTTCCCATCTGACCTGCCGAGGCATCGTAATCTTCTTGGTGTCCGCCCCTGGGTCTAGCACCAAGCCAGGGTTTGTGGCCATCTCTGGAGTTGCCTGTGGCCAAAAGTGGAGGAGGGCAGGCTCTCAGGGTCTCCCGTAAGCCCCCGATGGGCAGTGGCCTAACCTGAGGGCTCTGGGGGCCAATGGCTCCAGGGGATGAGAGTGCAGGTGGAGTGGGGAAAGACTTCAGGGGTCCCGGGGCCCAGTGCCCCTCTTCATTTGGGAGACCGTGATGGTGCAGGTTCTGTAGACAGCCGCTGGAGCCCAGCCCAGGGCACGGCAGGACTAGCTGGCTCTGAATTGACTTCCCGTCCTTCTTTGGGAAAAAGGCTGTGTCTGGAGCCAACCAGATTCACAACTCCCCAGTCTCCAGGGTTGCAGGCAGTGCTCTAGATGGTGAACCAGACTGTCTGGGGGCTGCTGGAAAGTTGCTGGGGTTGGGCAGGGAGCCTTCAGGTTTCCCCAGGGATCTGGATCTACCGGGGCTGGCCTCGATTCTGCCGAGTGTGGGGGACGCTGGAGACAATGGCTGCCCGACCACAAGCGGCCTGTGTGTTGGCTTATGCCTTTGGTGCAGCCCATGCTATGCCATGAGATGCTTTGCAGCCGCCCCCACCCGCCGTCCTGAGGCTGCTTCCATCCTAAGGGTGCTCCCCCTCCGGCCCTGCTCCAGCACTAAACTCCTGCTTACTCTTCACAGCTGAACTCAAGTGTGCTTCCTCTAGAAAGCTGCCCTGAATCCTTCCAGTAAAATAGATCTGTCTACCGTATCAGCACAGCCTGGACTGCATCCGATGACAGTTACCTGAATCCTCTCCTGCCTACCATCCAGGCCGTGGGCAACCTGGACCAAGCGCCCGCACCCGAGTGTCACTGCTGCTCTGTTCCCAGCCCAGTGCCTGCCACAGTGCTGTCCTCAGTACACATTTTTCACAGGATATTGACATGCAACTTGCCAGGATGGCATGTTTTAAAAAATAAGCTTTAAAACATAGGGATCTTTATTTCTTCTGCAAAAGAGCATGCAGCTTGCCATTTGAATCAGGAGCATTTCGTGTACAATCAGCTAAAATCCTTGGTGTTTATTTTTCCCGAATAACATCACACAAATAAAATTAAAGCCACTTTAATAAAGACTGAAAGTTAATACTAAATGAATCAAGTCCTAGTGCTTAGCAATACAGCAATTTTTTTCCCATTTAGAGAGTGTTTAATACTTAAGGGTTGGTGCCTTCGTATGATTAATTACCAGGATATGCAGCAGACTCAAGTCTTAGGAAGGTCCATTTATTGCAAGTTAGGCTGTAAGAGGATTCTCACTGTAACCACCAACTGCTGTGTTTTCTAATTCCTGCTGGAAGTATGGCTTACATTTCCCTGCTAAATCTAACTCAATCGAGGGAGAAAATGCGGCTTCCATTGTCTTCTCCAAAGCCATTGACTTAACAAGTTTTGCATTATTTCATCAGTGCAAGATCACATTATTATCACAAACTAGATGCATCTTATATTGCTTTGTTTTGTCTTCTAGGCTGCGGAATTTTGCTAGTCTTAATTTTAACCCAGTAAAATCCACTTTGGTCTTTTGTTTATAAAAATAGGCACTTAGCTGTCATCATTGTAAAGGGAACATATAGAGAGATGAATAACCGATTTGTAATCCATTCTTACGTAATTAAGAGACAGCTTTTGATTTCAATGAAATGACAATTGCACAATGGATTTTGAAAGCAAGATAAATATGAAATGAAGAGGAAGCGACATTTATGACGTGCACAGGGAGAAAAGCGGTGAGATTTATTTTTCAAGTGATAAAGCATCATCCAATCACGATATGCACTTTTATGGTTACGATTTGCCAAATGTTCTCAAATCTTGTTAATTAAAAAAAGACGGGAGGGTGACATGGCTAAAAGCAGAAGAGAAGCCTTTTGTGCTTTGAAGTGGAAAGATGCCCGCTGATTTCTCAGGGCCAACCCACCTTGGAGGAAAGGACTTGCTCAGAAGTATTTAGCGAGTATTTCTCTCTGATTGATTGCACTTGTATATACCTCTAGTTATGAAAGCTTGTTTATAATAGATGATCAAAATATTTGAATCTCCCTTTTGTTAGAGTTTTTTGTTCTAAGTACTCAGTTTCTAGAAACTGAAAAAAACAATGAACTGGTATAAAGTAATACAATTTTCTTTCAGGACCAGTATATTTAAGGGAGGCACTCGGCTTCTTACCCAACCCTCGGCTCGCATTTTTAAACTGAAGGGTTTTTATCTTGCCCAGAATAAGTATACGGTGAGGATGAGAATGGAGACATCTATTTGGCTCTAAGCCAGCCCAAATTGGCCAAGAGACAAGTTTCCTATAATTTGAAGATCTGCAGTTAAAAAATGAACCTATTGTTTTGCCAGCTTTTATTTAGCTGTTTGCAATAAAAAAAGTTACTATATTGCTTTAAAGAAAGCCATTCTTATAACTTTCAATTTCACAAGACAGAAAAGTTAGTCATGGCGAATGAATGTACAAGGTTTCTATATGAGATTTCTGCTTTGGTAGTTCCAATATCCCATAGCTGTGTTGATAAAAATAGGATTGCTCGTCCTCTAGAATCTAATGCCCACCTTTTAAAAATAAAAAACGTACCAGAACTCACTGTGATAAAACTACATAAAAATGTAAGTGATATTTTGCACCTGGTTCCATTGTAGGAGTTTTCCTTTACCTCTCATAGGGTTGATGTGAATTAATCTCTGAGTTCAGTAAAAATCAAGGCATAACAAGCAAAATGAAACACAACCTCATTTTAATGCAGGACACATTATGAATGCATTAGCAGGCCAATGCTTAGACATATTTGTCTTTTCACTTACAGATATCAGCGGAGAACTTGGGACACACCTAACAGGTATGGTGACAAAGACTGCTAGCTGTCCTCCAGTACCCGTGGCCAACTCCTTTCCCAGTGATGATATTTTTAGGAGTGCTTGAGTGCCTAGAAAGGTTACATCTTCTTCTGCCTTTGCAGCTTGTCAAGGTCATGTCATTAAGTTCCAACCAATGGGATATGAATGATTTCCTATCGTAACTGTAAGAGAGAGGTTAGGTTCTCCCTACTAGTTGCCACACGTGCACGGTGAGAAGGCATCATGGACCGGTGAGGAGGTCAGACCTCAGGGTGGATCAGTGACTGCTGCCAGCTCTGCAGCACTTCCTGTGTGCCAGGCACTGTTTGGAGTGCTTTAGACCTGAGATCTCACAACTTTATAAAGTTGGCACAACTACTATGTCCATGTTACAGATGAGGAAACTGAGGCACCGAGAAATGGCACAAAGAGTACATGGCAGAGTGAGACTTTCACCCAGGCAGGCTGACTTCAGAGCTGATGCTTTTCACTGCTGCACAATACGGCCTCTAGAGATGGAAGGGACCAGAGAGAAGGGCCTGGGTCCCCATGCCACGAGACCACCACATTCACCCTGCCCCACCTCAACAGGACTGTTAATTTCTCTCTTTAAGCAGCCAAACCCTTAGCCTAACAAATGAAGGGACAATGGCCAGTGTGCACAATTCAGTCAGGCAAATGCGATCTAAATGTTGACTTGAAATGACAAGGCAAGAACCTACAACTAAGAACAAGTTAAGCCATAGCCAAGATCTGAACCCTAACCTAGAAGCAATAATATCCCAGAAAATACATTTACTCTTTCTCAGTTCAACCCTGGAAAGCCAGGGTCTCATTAAAAGGACACCTTGCTCCCCTTGAGAAAAAAGGTTGCCTCTCAAATCATTTTTCCAGAATTTATTTTTTATCTTTTCACCTAATATAATGAGTTCCACCTCTACTTCATAGAAGAAAAGCCCCTTGTCTGGTGAAGGTACTATACAGGTCACTTCTTTGGGGGCAGATAAGGTAGATTAAAGCAATACTCAGGGTTCATATGATCATGGCTGCTAATATGGTGCAGACCCACTTACTTTCATTACATTTATTTTATTGAAAACCTTTTTTCCCTGTAGTTAGTAATTGCTTCATTCTTTAATTTGCTTAATTTTCTATTTGCTTTATACTGCAAATATTTGCCTGGGGTATAAAGCTTCTCTTAGCACAGTCACACACCAGGTGATCAATCATCTCCGTTTGTTAGTGGTGGGCATCCTTCTCAGAGTCCTCTCCTCTCTTTCTTCAGTTTTCTAGTAACGTTCTAGGAAAGGGTCTGTGTGAGATAAGATTTTGAGGCCTTGCATACCTGAAAATGTTGATTCTGCACTTGCACCTGGCTAACGATGCCCCATACTTTGTTAGGTGTAGAAGTCTAGATGGTAAATGATCTTGCTTTAGAATTTCGAGGCTCCGCCCCGTGGTCACCTAGCTTCCCATATTCCTGGGGAGAACCTTCATTCTTTTTTTTTTTTTTTTGGTATGTGACTTACGTCCTCCTCAACATTGCAGAAAACATGTCAAATCTCCCCTTTATTCCTGGTGTCCTAAAATCTTATAATAATGTGCTTCAGTGTGGGACTATTTATATTCATTGGACTGTAAATTTGGTGGGCTTAAATCTAGTGACCCATGGCCTTTAGCTTCAAGGGCATTTTTAAAAAACAACATTTCGTCATTATCTCCCACTCATTTGCTTTGCTTTCTCTTCACAACACTCCTACCCTGCAAACAACAGACCTCCTTGATCAGTCCTCTTAAGCTTCTCATCTTTTCCCTCCTATTTTTCATCTCTTTAACATTTTGCCCTACTTTCTTGGAGATCTCCTCAATTTTATCTTCTAAATCTCCTATTGCATTAAAAACCATTTTTTACTATGTTTTTAATTTGCAAGAACTCTTTTGTTTCTGAATACTCCTTTTTTTTTTTAAAAAAAAAAAGTCTTACATTCTTGTTTCATGAATGCAAAAGCCTCTCATCTCTGAGAATATTAATTGCATATTTATTTGACATTTTCTTCTGTTCACTTCTTTGTGTCTATTTCCTAAAAGTTCTTTGTCTCGCCCTGTTCATTTATTTTGATCTCAATCTTTCAGATTAGTAGCTTTTCTCAAGTATATAGAGACTGTTAGCTGTTGGGTGCAAGGCACTACAAAATTCACTGGAAATGCTGCCTGTGACAGGGCTTCTTCACTGGTGGCCTTGCCATCCAGGATTCAGGTAATACTGATGCCATATGGTGGGGGGTAATTCCGCTCAGAGAATCTCTTCTGGGTGGGCCAGTTTCTTCAGAGGAGAATTCCCCAAATGCTTATCTGTAGGCTGGAAGTTCTCAGAGCTGAGAGGAGAAGCAAACTAGGAATCTCAGCATGCAGTACTAAGACTCTCAATTTCCTGCTTTCAATATGGCACCTCACTGTGACCCTCTAGTTGCCTGGTGTCCCCAAGTCTAGGCAGTCTTAGGTTCAGCCTCCTCGAGAACAATCTTCTGTCTGTCTTCTGCCAAGGTTGGGCTGGGGGAAAGTTGCTGGGCAGCCTGGCTGTGGGAGGAGGATTTGGAGTCTAAGAGCCCTTTATTATTTACTATTATTATTTTATCATTTTAAGGGCTCTTTATAAAGGTTTCCATTTGCTTCCGGTTTTCCAATCATTATCTGTACTGATGCCTGCAGAGGTGCCAAGGGCCCCCAAATCTAAGCCTTTCTGGAGTTTTGTAGCACGAATCGACTTGGTTGTTATTGGGAAAGCAGGTTTCATCTGTTTGGGGTGCTCTCAGTGTGCATGCCCATCCATCTGCTTTTGATCACCCAAAAGTCGGTGTCTCTTCTTGTTGACTGTCATCCCCTGTCCTGTTTGCTTTGTGCTTATAAGTTCGTGACTTTTTCTAATTCCATTACTGTCATTTTAGTGGCAGTTCAGAAAGAAATGGAGATAAACAAGGGTGTTTTGTCTGCCATCATTAACTGGGAGTCCAGTTTTTACTCTTTGGATTTACTTTAAAAGTTATTATTTTTACTGGTGAGAAATGATGAAGACAAAACAAATTATTTTAGAAATAAGTTAATTATTTCTGCAAGGCAGAGAGGATACGATGAGGTTCAATTCTAATTTTGTCTTTTTCTTTTTCACTATAGTTAATGGGAATGAATTTCCAGTGACCAAGAGATCACCCTACTCCAGCACTTTCATCCTAGAGAGAGATTTCCATTGATTTATCAGTGTCTTCTTTGTTATTTCCATCTGCCCTTATTTGGCTTCATTTTCTTTTAACCAGAGTAACCCTCGATCAAGACCGAATCTCAAAAGAATAGGTGTATTTACTCACAACTCTGACTTAAGCTGTTTTATTTGACATTTTCTTTTCAGGACTGGTTTGGGCCAAATGCTCTCACAGACTTAGCGAATTCTTTATTTGGGAGTTTCCAAGACTTGAAGAACTTGTAGCATGTACGGTCACTTTCCAGAAACATTTGAGGCTGTTCCTTTTACTCAGGTGATCAACTAGAGACAAAGGAATACGGTTCTTACGTGTTGTCATGTCTGCTTGGCGGGTAAGCCAGTCCCTCCCTGGGGTTAGATGGCCTTCAGAAGCCCGCTCTAATGGCTGCCTTTAAACAACAGGGAACAAGGCACCTTCACTTAGAAAATACAAGACTTTCCTTGAATAACTTCGTTTTCCTAGATATGCCCACTCAGGCTCACTTTATTCCAACATCTGTTTGATGCCAGGAGAGAGCCCCATATCCTTCCACGAAGATGTGACCACAGAGCTGAGAACTAGGGTCCCTCCAGGTAGGAGCCAACTATTAGGTGCTTCAGAAATTAAATTCTTTATTTGGATAACCTGGTAGTAAGCCAATCTGTCTTTCGGAAAGCGGGTCAAACCTCATTCTGACTCCTTCTCACCAGGGGAAGAAGCATTTCTCTACAAACAGCGTGGCTTACTCACTGGACAGACGAGGACGCCCTCTTCTCCAGGAGTCCCTGCTCCCCCTGTGCCAGACGCGCAATCCCACAGTCAATAGTGGCTGGCCCTCTGCAGCGGTGAGGAGGTGTGGCGTGCTCAGAGCAGCTACAAAGAGGGAACACGGGAGGGAAGCCATCATTCTTCATGTTCTTCATCATTCCAAAGTGTTATAAATAACTTCCTTATCACTCTCGACACGTGGAAAGGCACACAGAATGGACTTCCACACAACATTTATACACAACAAAGTTAATGTTAGACGTCACCAACTTCCTTTCACCATAGAAATGTCAGAAAGCAGGAAGTTGGATATATGCGTGTGACTTACGTCCTCTGTGGAGCTCTCCTTCGGTTCGTCCAGTGCTCCAAATTTCTTGGCTTACTCTATCATTTAAGATCTACAATGAAAAAGATGGATCTCCTATCCCAAGGACTCTGAGTAACTCATCATTCCACCTCTTTTTTTTTTTTTTAAGAGGTTGTCTTACTGTCATCTAGGCCACTGTGGCACAATTTCAGGTCACTGCAACCTCCGCCTCCTGGGTTCAAGCAGCTGTCTCAGCCTCCTGAGTAGCTGGGATTACAGGCATGCACCACCACACCCAGCTATTTTTTGTATTTTTAGTAGACAGGGGGTTTTGCAATATTAGTCAGGCTGGTCTTGAACTCCTGGCCTCAAATGGTTCACCTGCCTCAGTCTCCAAAAATGCTGGGATTACAGGCGTGAGCCACCTGCACCCGGCTGCTACACCTCATCTTGAAGAATTCTTGGGTGTCTGCGTCACTGCAGGTCCCCTCTTACCTCTTACATGGACTGCACTCCCCATGAATTCTTAAGTTCACCCCTTCCTACCACGCTCACCCCCTGCAGGATAACTTGCCTGTCCTTCATTTCTGTGGAGTTCTTCTAGCTCGAGGCTGTGTGTGTAACTAGCATTAGTGAAGGTTTGCAGGAAGCAGAGAGATTCTAAGTCACCGTAGTATAGGATGCAATTGCATGAGGGCTCCTGGCCTCATCATTCTAAAGACCCATCTGACATCCCCATCATGGGAACGTGTGGCTGGCTGGGCCTCCCCATAGGCACTGTTTGCCACTGTGTTTTGGCCCTTTTCCGCCTGGCCACAGCCTCACTGTATGGCCCTCTTCTTTCTTTACTCCCCTTCCTCCACCCCAGTTGTGGCCATTCCCCAGCTGCTGCCAACTGTGTTGGCAGAACGGATAAGCTCTTTCTGTTTTCCTTTCTGTTTCCTGAGCACATCCAGCAGCCTCATCTCTTTCAACCAAGAGGCCTGGCAAGTTGTGCCCTTCCCTAGAAGTCAGGTGTTGAGGCAGACGGGGTTTGCTTTAAAAAGAAACTGTATTTTCTTCTTAGCGCCTTTATTTAATACAAGGAGAAAATGTTTCTGGAATTGTCAGTGATAGCGTCTCCCAGAGCATGCAGATTCTCCAGCAATGGCTTTCCCTTTTGCAGAACACGTTTCGATCCCATTCTGTGCACGTGCGACAGAGCATCAAAGCCCATTTTGACCCTGCCGTGGCCCTGACAATTTAGCACATCTGGACCGGAGTGTCTGCTGTGGGCTCTGGGAGAAGCTATAGGACGATGAGGCTTTAACGAAAACAGCTTTGTTTTTCCGTTTTTAAGGAAAGAGTGTGATGTTGCTTCTATCGATTGGGCAACTGGCAGCCAGTGTTAGGAGATGACCTTGAAAACGTGCTAAGACGCAAGGGCGTTATCAGGCAGAGGAGGCTCCGGCAGGCAGAGGAGGCTCCAGCAGGCCGGCCACGCGCTGGGAGCGGAGGAGGCTCCAGCAGGCCGGCCATGTGCTGGGAGCCACTTCTCTCCGACAGAGCTTCGGGACCACGACGCTTTCCAGGAGCTGTGGGACTGTTGGAGGGACCATCTGATTCCGGTTTGTGCAAAACCATTCTCCCTTGCCAGGGAGCTTCCCGGAGCCCAGCCACATGGTTAGCTCTTGCACTCTTTCCTAGCCCCTCCTGCGACCCAGCTTCCAAGGAAGCTTCCTCCCTGCAAAGCTGGGGCCAGCCCAGAGTCATTTCATCGATGCAACGGCCCTACCAGATGGGCGCCATTAGGATAACGCCCATTTTTACAGACAGGAAAACAGGCAGGATAGGTGACTTGTTGAAGGTCACACAAATAGTAGATGACAGGCCTGGGAACTGCAGAAGGCTCCAGGCATGTACTGTGCTGGTTCCAAGCCCCTCTCCACTTGGGAGATTGTCTCGTTTGCCGCCCGTCATAACAAATTCATGACGGACCGCGAGGGTTCATCAGACTCCGCTGTGTATCTGTTTGTATTCAAGCCTGGCTATCTTTATGGTTTGGTTTTTGGATATGCTCGACTTTGGAAGGACAAATATTAAGAGAAAGAATGCTTCTCCTGGGGAAATGATGATAGGGCAGAAAATCTAACCTAACCCCGTGTAAAGCAGGTAGCCTCCTTATTCTCCTAAAACACTCTGGCTTTTCCCCCTGTGTCGCACTTATCTCAGTGTATTTACAGTATGTATTTGCTTTTTCTTTTTTTTTCTCCATTCCCCACTAGATCACAGTCTCCTTGAGGACAAGGAACAGGTCTATTTTTTTCCTCCACTGGTTGGTGGTGGCATATAAATGACACAGTATAATTCCGGTTGAATGAATAAGCAAATTAGTTTAAAAGACGTTACAATTTATGTATTTATATTTAAAGATCCATTTTCCTAATCTAAGACCCTTGCTTTCACAATGTTTAGGCCCAAAATGTGCCTCGGCTTCTACTGAACCCGATGAATGCCTATCGAGATGGTCCCATCCACGATGCTCTGGTCTTGTTGCTTAAAAGCATATGAAGCACAAAATACAGTTACTGAATTTGATCATTTAAAAAATTTATGTCTAGCTCTTTATTACTAAATAGCTTTAACTAATTTTTAATTTTTATTGATGAGGCTTCCCTTAGGTTTAATTATAGGATGTAATTTTTCTTTCAATGAACTTTGAAATGAAAACATATCTATATTGACTATCAGTTAAGCATTAAATCTTTCTCCCTGTCCAGAGTTTCTAAGCAGAACATAGCTGTATAAACTTGCTCAATGAAGCAGAAGAAAGGTGCTCTTTGATGAGCCATTAAAAAGTCACCAAAAGAAATAAAACTTTTTAGCATCAAGGGACTTTGAAGAACTGATTTCTGTTTACAACAGAAATGATGAGGTCAAATGTCATATTATATAGGCTGTGGCCATTTGTGACTCTAACCTGAGATAGTGTATTCTTCCCAGAAACAATGCCTCAGTGTATTAGTTGGACTCATTCATGGCAAGTGACAGAAACTCAACTGAAGTCCAAAAAGTTAGTTGGTTCATGGCATTGAAAATCCTAGCTCTGCACAGCTAGATCCAGGGGTCAAAGAATATTCTAGGTCTTCTAGGTCTTCTCTGTCTCTCTCTCCCTTAAGTTGCTGCCTGGCTTGGCCTCATTCTGCATAAGACTTCTTCCACACGGCTTGCCAGGTACCACGGCAGCTCCAGACTCCCATAGATGGCCCTTAGGGCTTCGATGTCAGAGGAGAAGAGAAAGAAAGGAGAGAAACGGTGGCAGCAGCTTGTGTCAGCTCTCTGGGAAGCCTTTCATTGACCCTGTTGGGGAAAGAGGTCTACAGCTGAACCAGTCACTGGGCCGGGGGTGGGCAGACCTGTGTCTCATGCCTATGCCCATGGTGGGGATGAAGAAATGCCTGTGGATGAGGCCAGTGGGAAAATGCAGGAAAAACACAGGTGAAGGTGCACCGGTGCAGAGCAGGCAAAATAAACCATCGCCCACTTCACCCAGCTCAGCAGAGAACAAGGAGAAAAGGAAGGGGCATACCAGGCACAGGGCCTCCGACGCAGAAAGGGCACTGGCATTACTTTTGACTGTAAAGTAGAAGAAATGAAACAATACCTACAACATGCCTGTCTTTTAAAGTATCTGGTAAGATTTTATGGCATATTTCAAATATTATTTAAATAACTTGGATATAAATTAATTCTGTTCTCTAAACTACTGAAAACAATGATTTAGTTTCTTATTATATGCTCCTAAAATACTTAGTAAATATTATATTCTAATTCATTGTCCTGTTTTAGTTATTTAAGAGTTTCTATCATTCATATCAATGTATTAAAACCTAGCCATGATGCTAGTGTTTTCTTTGACTCTTAATTTTGCTCTTTGCAAGTTTTTATTTGCTTATTCAATGAATCAATATTTATTGAGTTGTAACTTTTATCAGGCGTTATTGTATTATAATCTGAAGGAATTCAATGATGAAATGTACAGAGAGACAAACTTGTAATCTAACCGTATGATCAATAATCAAACCACTTATAGGGCAATGATTAGTCAAAAAATGGCCAATATGGCTTTATTAACATTGGGAAAGGGAGAATGTAGCCTATGAGCTTTCTGCAAAATGACCCAGCAGAAAATTCAGATTCAGATTCAGAGAAAAACATCAACCTCATTCCAGCTGCCTTTGGTTTAGCCAAGCTTATGCATGATCCTAAAAGAGTTGCATCACATAGGAGGCTGCATAACAGGCAGATTGTGTGGCACAGTAAAATATTTTGTTCCCTGATTGTCAGTAATTAGTGAAATAATGTAATAATAAAAAACTTCATGTAATCCCAGCACTTTGGGAGGCCGAGGTGGGAGGATCACGAGGTCAAGAGACCGAGACCATCCTGGCCAACATGGTGAAACCCCGTTTCTACTAAAAATACAAAAATTAGCTGGGCGTGGTGGCACGTGCCTGTGGTCCCAGTTACTTGGGAGGCTGAGGAGGAAGAATCGCTTGAACCCAGGAGGTGGAGGTTGCAGTGAGCTGAGATTGCACCACTGCACTCCAACCTGGCAACAGAGCAAGACTCTGTCTCACAAAACAAAACAGAACAAAACAAAAAAACTTGATTGATGAAAAGGTGTAGATTATAAGAATAAATAACATTGTATTTGTAGAATTCATATATTAAGAAA